>PVKB01004721.1:83648-127720 GCA_004027205.1 Ctenodactylus gundi
TAGCAAGCTGTGTTGCTTTTCTCAAACTCACCCATAAGATAAACAAAATTTCACAAAATTTCTTACTCTCCATGGGGTAATGATAAGGAATACATGCTCAGCCTAAGCACTTGTTCTTCAGGTTTTTGCTTGTGCATTCATCTGCTTTCTGGAGTAGAAGTTGTCTAGTTATTGTGTACTTTTTTTTTTCAAAAAAAGGCCTGAAATTAAAGGGAATGATTTCCAGCTCACCATGTCATCATGGCACAGTCCTGCTCTGCAGAGGCAGCCAATTCTCAACTTGTTTAGCTGTTTCTATTATTTTCTTTTATATATAAAAATATATATATTTATAGCATCAGTCATGAGAGGCGAGATAACAAATAGCCCAGGAATCTCAGGGGTCAACTGGTGGCCTGCTGCAGGTCTGCTCATGCCAGTGTCCATCCTGATGACACATCTGTCGTGGGGAAGAAACGGAGCAGCCCACACCCTTACCCTCAGTATTCATCATGTAAGTTCTGTGCTGTGTCAGCAATTTCACTACCACCGTCTTGTAGGTAGGAAAGCCAGAAATATTGGGTGAATGGTGCTGCTGACAGCCGCACACCAGTGTTTGGATTTTCTTGAGGTACCAGTTACAGGTAACATCAATGATGTGATGTCATAGCGTCTGTGGATTTAGCCAAGCTATTGTTTCCTCCCAACTTCTTTACTCTTATAAATATTATTACAACAATATTTTTTCATCTTTATGCTATTGTAACCCTGTAAACAATGTTCACAATAGAAATCGGATAGTGTTTAATGATTATTTTCTTTTCTTGGCTGTTTGGTTTCCTGTCTTATTTCTTCTGTGGTTCTGCAGATTAGATCTTGGATCCTGTATGTGCTGGGTAAATATCACTGAGCTATGCTCCAGCCGTGTGTAGTTTTCTCGACCTGTCTTTATTCTTAGTTTTTCTACTTATTATTCCAGATGTTTCATGTGTTCCTCTGTAGAATGTTAGTGATGATTTGCACCCAATTCTGTTTTTGTCCTGGAACCCGCCTTCCTCCCACTCCAGCTGAAGCCTGGCCATTCTCAGCCTTGCTGCCTGCCTGGCCTTGATCCTCAGGCCGCTTTTGCTGCCTTCCTGCTTGAGTTCCCACCTACAGGGATGCTGTTCCTGCGTTTATTCTTTTTGTTTTTGGTTTGGTAGATTTTTTTTCTTAAGTCATTTTCTGTTAGGTTAACATACAATTGGTTACCAGCAACGAAACATTTTTAATTCTTAAATAGTTATAATAATAATAATATTGATTAGGTTCTTGGTTTTCTTTGTTTACCTCATCCACATACTTTTATTATGTGGAAGTAGAAAAGTTGGCAACTTTTCTGACTTTCAGAGAATACTTATTGACATTTCAGTCTTGGCTTAGCAGTACAATAAGTAAATGATTTCATTATTATGAAAGCGGCCAGCACAGATGTAGAAAACCTATTAGGCAAGTGTAGTTAGCCTTTGCAAAATGTCACTTTCCAGTATTTACATCTCTGTCCTCTGTGCCTGGATTAATCATGGAGCAGATGTTTTAGAGTTTTCGTTGCGCATCCTTTTCAGTACCCACAGGTATTATGACATATATTATAATGCTTGCTGATGTACTGAGTACTCCTGATAACTCCTCCAACAGACCAGACAGTTTGAACTGTCCCACACTCAGGAGATTTTGTATATAGATGCATAATTCCTTATGAAGTGTGTGTTGCTCCCTCCTGTCTGTTTTCAAGAATTCAGCTCTCTTCATTTTCAGACTTCTTTTATAGAACACTTACAATCACAGTTTTCAGTCACAGATAATCTGATCAGATTTCTGTCTTTGTGGTATAATCTAGACTATTTTTTACTGAAATTGTCCCTAAATCTGCTTCTGCATAGTTCATATGTGGAAAATGATAATTTTCTCTGAAATCCACCTCTCTTTTCTATTTAGATTATCTGAGGCAGGCCGGTGTCTATAAGAGTAAGGATTCTAGAAAGCCAACCAATTAACCTTCCTCACAATCCTCCTCCTCCTCTTCTCTAAACTAAGTGATATTTTCAGTCAAATACTGCTTTGAAATGGGAAGAAATACTCATGTTTGTTTAGTTGCATTTTGAGTGGAATTTTTGGAATATCCATGATAGTCAGGTGAGGATGTAAAATTCACTACAGTAAGGAGAAGTATCCACGTTGAGGTTGACATAACTATAAACACATCAGGGCTATGTGGGTGTAAGAGGTGGCGGTGGTTGAATGTAAGCAAAAAGAGCAAGGGAGAGGGTTTGCTTTGCCTTACGGAAGGCTGCTGGCTCTCATGCCCTGACTTGAAGGGCCTGTGTGAGTAGGTTAACCCTGGTGAAGAGCAACCTGTTTTCAGGCCATCAAGCCTGAAAAACCACCAAGTTTTTTTCCTCCATATTTTTGAATTTGCTTTATTTACTGAGAAGGTGTTCTTTTGGCTAGAAAATGGGAAAGTTTTGGTATTTTTCTGTTCTTGTTAGTTTTGTATGAAAGAACATCACCAGATGGAGAAATACTATTGTTTGTTTAGTTGAATTGGCAAGCAAATTAGTTCAGTGTCTGAAAGTTGAGAAATGGAAGCAACACAGAATTTTCTTTCCTCCCTCAACACTAATGAGCCCTTAAAACAAAAAAGAAAAAAACTAGATTTTAAGTTATATCAAATCTCATTGACTAAATTTCCTTGTCTGTTGTCATGACAACCTTCACTTGGCACTAATTAAAAGTTAACTAGGACTCTTGAAGAGATTGATTCTGGACTTGAATTGGTCAGGATTTTATAACTTATATAACCTGATAGATTTATTTCAATTACAATATATATTTTTAGTGGGTTATTGAATATAGCAGCCCCAAATTGTGTCTTTGGCTGATGTGACAGGTAGTGAGCCTTCTTTTTTCCTGTCTTTCTTTTTATCTCCTTTTTTCTCCAAAAATCCCTAGGGTCAGAACAAGCCAAGCATTTTAGAATAATTTAACATGAATTATGAAGGTTACAAAGCAAGTGTTCACAATTTTAGGGTGTGCTTGACATACCAGGTGCTTTAAAGCATGTGAAAGATCCAAACCATCCTGATTTTAAGTGGCAAACACTTCATTCGATACAATAGTATGTTGATAGGAGAAGCTTAATACATGGTTGTGAAGTTACATAAGGCTAGTTCATCAATTGCTTAAGGAATGTCTACGTGATCTAAAGAAATTAAACTTAATATAAAGATATTCCAAGTATCAAAGTAGATAAAGTACAATGACAGCAAAATATAATTGGATCTTAACACCAGTTGTCAGATTTTTTTTCCCCAAGAAACCATATATCCAAATGTTTTCTACATTGGGGGAGGTAAAGACCAGATCTCTAACAAAGAGGCCAAAAACATACACCAGAAAAAGGATGGCATCTTTAATAAATGTTGTTGGGAGAATTAGCCATCCACATGCACAAGAATGACTCTGAACACACACCTATCACCATGTACAAAAATAAATCAAAGTAGATCAAAGTCCAAGATACTAAAACTGAAGCATGAACTTTCTGGAGGAAAAAGTAGGCAAAAATCTAGAAGATGTAGGCATAGGCAAGGACTTTCTTAAATAGGATACCTGATGCAAAGGGAAAAGCTTCCAGGATAAACAAATGTGATTAGATCAAATTGAAAAATTTCTGCGTGGAGATTATTAACAGAGTGAGGAGAGAGCTGACAGAATGGAAAAATATTTTATTACCAACACCTCCAACTAGAATATACAAGGATCTGAAGAAAAACATACCCATCAAAATTGACGACCCATTGAAAATATGGGCAACTGAAATGAATAGGCAGTTCTCATGCAAAGAGGTTCAAATCACCAGAAAATACATGAAAAGACATTCAACATCCTCAGCCATTAGAGAAATGCAAAGCAAACATCACTGCCGCATGTCAAGAACTCAAACAGTAATAGTAATAGTAATGCTTTTCCTGTGAACCTTTTTCCAGGAAGTCTTTCTTATTCATCATACCGGGAACAACTCTATCCATTTGTAGGATGCTGTAGTAGCCCTTCACTACCTGTGTTCTGAGCACAATCTACTTGATTTTTAATTTAAATTGGGTATGAGCCCATTTTTTTCCTCAGTATATACCATGGAGATTTTATTTCTTCATCTTTGTGTTCTATGCAAATTTAACTAATCTCTTGAATATATTTGTTTAATTGAATTAAAATAGCTGTAGTTCTGCGACTCTAAAATTGGACTTTTTCCATGTTTATGCATTTTTGAAAACTTAGATATAATGTGGTTTGGGTCTGTAAGATCTGTTGTTTTCCTCTTTGTTCCAAGGTTTTACTCAGCATTTTTCAGTTATAATTTAAATATTAATTTATTTTTATACTTTTAATATTCTGAAACCTAGTACATATATACGTTAATACTGTCACAGAAACAAATCGTTGCTTCCTTCAGGGCTGGATGCTAGCAGCATTGTGAGGTAGGCTTACCTTATCTCTGACAATGCTGTAGTCACAACTCCTTTAGTTGTAAGTGAAGTAAAACAGCACTAGCTCAAGTAAAATAGGTTTGGAGGGAGGAGGCAGGAGTATGTCAGGGTGTGAAAAGACCTGGACACAAAGCGCACTAGGCCTCAGAAAGAGTTGAACGAGAGAATCAAGAGCTAAGGTTGCACTCAGGCCCGCAGGAGGCCTGTTTTCTCCCTTACATTCATTTCCTTCTCGTATCCCTCACATTTGCCGTAATGGCTGCCTTTTCCAACTCCAAATCTTACCTCTCAGCTTACACAGCCAGTACTGATTAGTGTTTCTTCCTCACATGATGTCATAATTGTAATCTGATTGATTCAGCCCAGCCTAAGGTAAGTTTGTCCTGGGTCTTTTGGGTCAGATACCACACATATCCATAGCGATGTCCCTCCAGTCAAGGCCCTAGACGCTGTCATTAAGGAACAGTGTGTGGATAGTTTCCCTCTCTGTCTTCCTTCTCACTCTTCTGTTTCGTTTCCAGCTCCGAGTCACGTCTCTGTACTTGAACCCCTGTTAGAGATTTGAATCTGTTTAGTCCAGGGCTTTCTTTTCAGAATAAAAGTAACAAAGAGCTTTGTGTTGTTTGTTTCTTTGTAACATATGAGTTTTAACAGTGATATAGAGAGAATTATGATTAATTGCAGATGTTATGCTTTTTAATTTTCCTGTATCTTCTCAAATAACCTTGAATACTTAAGGATTGTGACTCCTGAGCCTCTCTGTCTTATCCTGGGACCTAGGGTTTGGTAATATAAAACAAGACAAACAAAATAGTTTATAATTCAATATATCAATATAATGTTTTAGCAATAATATCAACCTTATTGTATTGTCTTTTTATTCCTAGAACATGATTATTAGCTGCTGCTCTGAAATAATAGCTCTCTTTGTGAATGATAGAGAGCCAACACCACTGACTGAGGTAAGTACTTCCCCTTTCAAACAGCATCTGCCTCACTAGCAGATGTTAATGCTATGAAAATAGAATCACAGAAAATATCCAACTGCAAGTATCAAGGCCTCACCTTCTTTAATTAATGTGAAAAACTGGTTAATATGAGCTTACAATAGTGTATTACCTTGGTTAAGACCATCTTTATAAAAATTAAGCTCATGCAGAAAATTATGAAGAGGGTCATTTTAAAATTACTTCAATTCTACCATTCAGAGAATAACCCCAATTAACATTTGGAGAATTTCTTGAATTTTTATACCAATGAAATCATATTTTATATATTCTGTAGCTCACTTTTTTCACTGAAAAATAACATCATGGAGATTTTTTTTATGTGAGGAATCTACCTTGTCATATTTAATGACTGTAGTCCTTTATGTATTTGAGAGCCACTATTTACCTAGTTAGATACTTCCTGTTGGATCTAGAAGTTAAGAGGTTCTAGGACATACATATTTCACCTTTGTGTATTATCTCCTCAAAGTTAATTTTTAGACAATAGATTTTAGAGTAAAAATTAAATACTATAATACAAATATAAAATGTCATAAAATATGCATATTATAAAATTTACAATTTTGACCACTTGAAAGTGTCATTTCAGTGAGCATTAAGGACATTTGTGCTTTATAACCATTGCCAACTTCCATTTCTAGAAATTTTCATCATCCCAATCAGAAATTTTATACTATAAATAATTAACTTTCCATTTCTTACCAGTACTTCTCCCCAGCCCCTGGTAACCTCGGTTCTACTTTCTGTCTCTCTGAATTTGCCCATTGTAGGCAACTCATGTAAATGGAATCATGCCACATTTGACCTTTGGTGTCTAGCTTATTTCACTCAGCACAGTGTTTTCAGAGTCATCTATGTTATTGCACATCTCGGTATTTTATTCCTTTTAAAGGCTTAATGGTTCTCCAAAGTGTCTCTAGACCACATTTGTTCCTCAGTATATCTGCTAATAGGAATTTGTATTATTTTTGCCTTTTTTCTGTTAATTATTTTGTCATGAACATGAGTGTACAAGTATCAAGTCATACATTTGTGTACTTATCATTGATTTCTTCCAGAACCTGAGACAAGTGGTGAAACTGATAAGTACCAGTTTTTTTCCATATAAGAAATCATAGACTCAATTCTAATAATTCCCCAGAAGTTTCACATTCTACTGGGCTAATATTAGCCTTTTCCTAGGCTAAGGTGTACCTTTTAGTAAGCTTAATGCTATCATCCTTCAGTTCTTTTTGATGCCTGATTAGCACTTAAAGTACACAAAATCCAATACAGTAGCAGATATGTGGAGGTTCTGCACTGTCCTGGAGCTACTTGAGACTGACACTAGGTGCTCAGTACTGAAACATTGTTTCTCATCAAAACTGTGATGACTACTGAGCTTGATGCTCTGGGAAGTTGACAAGGGCTGAAGTATGACTGTAATCAGTCCTTGTTTTCCAGTTCTTTGGAGCATTTACCCAGGAGCAGGTGACTGGCTCATACAATGTTTCTGTCTAACTTTGTGAGAAACTCCTCCCCAGCTGTTTTCCTGAGTAGCTACAATTTTATACTTCTGCCCACAATGCACAGGGATTCCAGTTTCTTCACTTTCCAGTCAACACTTGTTACTTTTCTTTGAATAATAGCCATCTAAATGGGTTTGAAATCGTATTCATTGTGTTTTTTATTTATATGTCATTAATGACTTGTGATAGTAAATTAAATATCTTTTGTTGGCCATGTGTACATCTTCTTCAAGGACATACTTCTTCAATCATTTGCCTATTTTTGAATTGATATATAGATTTGGATATGTGATTGCACACGTTTTTTTTTTATCCCATCAGAAGTAGATGACAGGTGCTATGGTCTGGATCTGAAATGTCCCCCAGAAACCTCATGTATTCATTTATACGTAGTGGGATATAACTGTGGAACTGTCTGTTATTGGGAGGAAGGGCCTGACTGGAGGGGATAGATGCTTGGGGTTCTACCTGGAAAAATTGTCAACTTATTGACGTTGGGGGTTGCCCAGGACAGAGATTTATGGTGTGTTTTGTTAACTTGTAGGTAAGGAAGTCGAAGGGGGCGGGGAGACACTTGCTGGGTAGAGAGTACAGTTGGCAGCTTGAGCTAAGTAAAGGAAGAAGAAATTGTTGCAGCTTCTTTCTGGGAAAGCGCTAGCCTTGCCTGAGTCTCTAGAGAGAAGTAGCTCTTGCTCCACTTGACCTCTGTCAAGAAGCTCTCCAGCTTCTGGCATGTGCTTCCACCATTGCCAGTTGCATGAACTGTGTGAGACCTTCTGAAACTGTGAGCTAAAATAAATCTCTCCTTCCGTAAGTTGTACTGGCAGGTATTGTGTCACAGCAATGAGACAGTAACTGAGATGAGAAGTAGTGGGCACACGTGTTCACTCCCCGAGTCTTTTGCCTTGTCCTCGTGCTCTCCCTCCTCCTAATGAGTCTGATAAGTGAAAACTAGTGTACCACTATTTTATTTCACTATTAATAAGGCTAACTACATTTTATGTTTAGTGGTAATCTGTGTCATTTGTGAAACTAGTATTCATTCATTTAGTTAATCAACAAGTATTTGGCTGCATTTGTCAGGAAATCCTTTCTAGGCAATGGATGCTATGAGCAATGCTGTTACAAGCAACAAAAACCCTACTCTTGTGGGGTTGCCATTTTAGTGTAGGGAAATTCTCAGTCAAATACTTAATAAAATACTTTCAGATTTCATTCAGTACTAAAAAGAATTAGAATAATATATGAGAGTAGAGACTGGGTAACTAAGCCTGCAGTCTGCAGCAGGGCTACTGCCTATTTGTAAGTAATGTTTTACTTATGTGTTTGTATATCATCTATAGATAGATACTACAAAATTATAGGTGGTTCTGATGGAAATTATGTGGCCTACTCAGTCTAAATTATTTATATTCTGGGCCTTTGTAGGAAACTTTTTAGTCTTCATAGAGAGTAACAGGAAATGGAGTTTCAGCTTAGGGTGGTCGGAGAAGGCCTCTGTGAAGAGGTGACATTTTGAGTAATGCCTGAAATATCATACTGTGTCCTTTCCATTGCACTGTTTGCCTTTGGGGACAGTTATAGTACTTCCTTCATCACTGAATTCTTATAGTGCCCCATATTCTACATCATTCAACCACTGTTTCTTGAATTGAAATGAATTTCTTTCAGATTGTAAAATTTATTTTACAGTACTGGGTATTAAAGCCAGGGCCTTTGCCCTAAGCTCCATCCCCTGGCTAGGCGCAAACTTCTGATCTTCCCACCTCAGCCTCTCAAGGTGCTGAGATTAAAGACATGTACCACTATGCCTGGTTTCCATTTAGCTTTGTATATCTAAAACTTAATCTGTACTTTTAAAAAATTCATTTGACTATTCATATTTCTTTCTCATTTTCAAATTGGGACCTTAATTTTTCATTATAGAAATAAATAGATTTACAGAGGCAGATATGCGTAATAAAACCAAGCCTAAATCTTAATATTGGAAAATCCATGGTTAGAAATGGGTCACAAACACACAATTTTTTTTGTAAGATTCATGATGAATAATATCAGTGGGCAGGCTTCTGACAGATCTGGGTTGGAATCCCAGCCTTGTTTTGCAGTTATATGACCATAGGGAAATCATTTAACTTTTATAAGCTTTAGATTTCTCATACGTAAAATGAGTTCATAACACCAACCTCTCATAGTTATTGTGAAAATAAATCAAATAACATGTGTGAAGTATTTGTCATAGGGCTTACTACAAATAAAAGTTTAGTGAATACTAGTTACTTAAGGATCATTGTCGTGCTCATCACCTTTTTATTTTGTGAGACAGGATCTCACTTTCTAGTCCAGGCTGGTCCTGAACTCACTCTGTAGCCCAGGCTGTCCTCAAACTCATGGCAGTCTTTCTGTCTCAGCTTTCCAAGTGCTGGGTTTGTATGCATGCACCACTCTGCCCAGTTTGTGTGGAGCTGGGAAATTGAACCCAGGGCCTTATGCTTTCTAGGCAAGCACTTTAGCTGCTGATCTACATCTCTCAAGCCCTAGTCAGCTAATTTTAGCTAAAGTTTTAATATTTTAATTTGCTTTGGATAATGTTAAAGGTAGAAGAAAAGAAAAGGAATCACCTTCCTTGCATGCAATGTAAAATTTTATTCAATCTATAGAAATTAAGTCTTGGTGTAGGGTCCCAACACGTGATCCTGGTGGTGATAGAGCCACTCATACAAGAGATGCTACCTCCTACTTGACTCTCATACTTTGACTGAGAACAGTAATGTTGGGATAGGACATGGGCATTTTGAGCCTGTCCTAAGAGGTAAGTTGATAGACAAAATCGCATGCATTAGTGAAGCTATTTTCATCATCAGTCTGAGACCTTGCTGTACAATTTGGTTTCTTACTGAGCACGTCTATTCCAAATTTCCTTTGCTTTTATTACCTCCTTCTAATTAAAATAAACATCTCCACACACAACTTGTGACAAAGAGACTGAGAATAGCAAGGAGCTGAAGGTAGAGAACTAATATTTCTGCTAGCTTCTTGATTGATTAATCACAGAGTATCAACGACCTCTAGTTATGATTTCTGGTCAAGCAACAATATAAAGCATTTCTTTAATTGCCTAAGTAGGTTTAATTTATTGCAGTTTCCAAATTGTCAGGTAGGATTTGCACATAATACTAAAAATATTCTGTCCTTTCTGTGATTAACTATAGGGGAAGCTTAAGTTCTTTTGAACAATTACTTGTCCATCAATAATTATTGACTGCATAGAAAATATTATGGTTGAGATCAAAAATGTCTCCCAAAAGTCTCATGTGTTGGAGGGTGGAGCATAGTCAGAAGGGGTGAGTCATTGGCGGCATAACCTGGAAGTGCATATTCCTGTTTCCAGCTCCTGCTTTCTCTCTCTGCCTGCTGGCTGCCGTGATTTGAGATTTCCATGGTGCCCTTCTACCATCCTCTTTCTTCTGTGGAATTGGGAAACCATGAACTGAACTGCTTTTTAAGTTGTGGTGTTGAGTATTTTGGCCCAATGATAGAACATGACCAATATAGAAAATTGGTGGAATGGGGGATAGCTCATTGATTAGAGTGTTTTCCTAGAAAGTGCAAGACCCCAAGGTTTGATCCCTACTATTGTTTGGATCTGGACTGTTCCCCCAAAGTCTCATATGTATTTAGATGTAGTGGAATAACTGTGAAATGGTGCGTGCTTGGGGATAGAAAGGGGTTGATGGTTGGGGCTTGAACTGGAGGGTGTGTTGACTTGTTGAAACTAGGGGATCCTCAGAGAAGAGCTTTCAGGTGTTTGTTATTGATTTGTGGGCCAGGAAGTGAGGGAGGGGCACCCATCCTGAGAACAAGATTTATCTAGTAATGCTGGGATAAGACATTTGCACCTTGGGTGTGTGGAGCCCAACTGACAGATTTAATTAAGTAAAGAAAGGAAGAAGAAATGTTATTACGGCCTCCTTCTGGGAAAGCTCTAGCCTCGCCTGAATCTCCGGACTCACTTTGCTCCTGGTTCATTTGGTTTCTGTCTGTAATGGGGTGAGCAGCTCTCCAGCCTCTGCTATGTGCCTTCAGCATTGCCAACTGCCCAGGAATAGACTATGTGAAATCTTCTGAAACTATGAGCTAAAATAAATCTTTCCTCCCTTAAGATGTGGATGACAGGTATTTCGTCCCAGAAACAAATAACCAAGTAGTCCCTTGGCATCACATAATAGCTGGGTGTGGTGGTGTTCTCTGGAATCCCAGCATTTGAGAGGTTAAAGCCAGAAGATTGCTGTGAGTTCTAGGCCAGTTTGGGCTACACAATGGGCTCAAGACCATTCTAGACTACAGACCAACACCCTGTCTTAATTTTTTTTTAAAGAAAAGAATAAAAAATCATTATGAGAAAACTAGAAGAAAAAGATGGGATGATGCTTACCCATCAACGATGCAATATTTATGATTTCAAAATAAATGGTTGCTTTCCATGGAGATGAAGTGACAGGGAGAAGAGTTAAAAGACTTGCTTAGCATCACACAATGGATAACTGTCACAGCCCAAACTGGCGGCCTACAAAGCCTGCTGTTATCCTGTAGCCAACCACGCCCAGCATTTTCACCCTGGGGACTCTTATCCATGCAGGTAAAGGGGCTAGATGTTCAATATGTCCCCAGTGGAGGTTGTATGAAGTAGTGCCTGTTATGGCTGAAACTCCAAATTGTCTGGCTCCAAGTCCCATCCCATCTCTGCTGTTTATAAATTGTAAATCGTAGGCAAGTTGTTTAACTTCAATTCTTTAGCTTCCCTATTTGTAAAATAATAAAAATAATATCTTTTAGATAACAACATAATTAAGAGATAATTCTGCAATGATTAACAAATTTATTATGGCTGAACACTGCAATGAGATTACTTGGGTGTGTATCCAAGGAGATTTGAAGAGAAGGTTATTAAAGCTGAAACGAGGAAGTACCATATAAGCTGTTTCAAAGTAACAATTTCTGACCTCAAGTATTAACAACAGAGATGGTGTCAATCCAAGGTTGAGTAGATAGTTGTAGAGCAGACATCCTGAAGGAAGCATTTTTTAAATATAAGATTTTAGTAGTCCTTATGTAAAGATGTGGTTGTGACTGTCTTTTTTGATAGTTCTTATTATCAGAGATGCTTACATGATGTCCCCTGGGAATAGTCTAATGGTCATAGAGTTTCTGAGGGTGTTCACGTTCTTAAGGTAGAGGATAAAATAGGTTGATTCTCAGTGCACCCTATAAAATATCTGTATAGTGTATCTGGGTACTACTTGAGGTTATATGTGTCCCCATATATGTGGGACAGTTTCCACTTCTCTTTTTTAAGGACATTAAAACCTAAAGGGATTTAGGCTATTTTAGGCTATTTGTTTTTTTTTAATTTATTTTGATTAATTTTTACTATATTACTACATGACTCTTGGCTTCTGTTTAACAAAACTTCCCAAGTGGTAGTACTGACATCCTGTAAATTGTCATTTGTATCACTGAGCACAGGAGTCCATGTATACCATATTAGGCATTTATAATTATTAAAAATTAGTAATATGAATGTAATTTCTTTTGGTTGAGAATTATATCTTGCTTGCTCTTTCTTTTTTTCTTTCTCTCTTTCTGTTGAGAGTTGTCTGAGGAGATGTTTTTTCTGGGCATCTGGAATTAAATCTTTCTTCCTTGAGACATTATCAGTCTGTCCTCAAGTAAAGAGCATCCTTTGTATGTAAGTTCATGAGCCAGCCTCTTAATATTCTCATATTCTTTTGAAGACAATGCCAGATGACATCAGTTTCACACAGCTTTTAAAACATAGCTCTGACTTTGATTCCATCCACTCACTATTCACTTCTGTCAAATTTGGCTAAGGGAAAATGAAAGCCCTTTAGAGAAGGCCAGGCTATTAATGTGCTCTTCAAAATGCTAAGGAAAGGCTAAGCTGTTTATAGCATTTCCAAAATGCTTGTCTCCTGGAGATTTTCAGCAATAGTGTCAAGGTGAAATACACTTTTGTTCATCAAGGAACCAAATGTTTTTGTGTTTTCCCTGCTCAAAGTCTCAGGCTGACTTCCATGGGCTGTGCTGTGCTGTTTGGGATACAATGATACGTGGACGTAATTTAAACCAAGATATCATCAAATATAATACTATGTATTCACTACAAAAGTAATAAGCATGATAAACCAAACCTGGTGTCATTTTGTGTACAATATCCCATCAGTCTCAGAAGGACAATTTCTTAAAGATTAATCATTTTATATAGCTTCAAAGGAGGTGAGAGACAGGGCTATCTCTAGTAAATCTCTTTGTTCCTCTCTATTTTGCTAAAAATTGAGTGAAATGTTAAGTTTCATTTCCTCCATTCAGTTTGCTAAGTGATTTTGTCTTAATAAAAAATAAAGACTGGATCCTTAGCAATAGAGTTATATTTTCATTTTAGGAGAATGTTTGATGTTTTTCTTTGTAAAGCTGACTCAACTGGCAAACCTTTGGAAATTCTCTTGACAAATGTTCTTTAAATTTAAGTAAATACACAAAGGAGGAACAGATGCACATTATTTTCTGTTTACTATGGACATTAGCCCTTTGAGGGGTTTTGCATTTATTCTGCTGGTACATAGGCAGCTAATCCCTTCCTGCCCCTCTTCTCAGCTGTTTGCGATGGTGCTCTGTATGGAGATGAGCACTTGGCATGCGGTCTAGTTCTGCCCTTGGAGACAAGTTATTAATCCTTCGTGACCTCAAGTCTATTAGATTCTGCTTAAGGCCTCAGAAGCCGTGTATCTTAGTAGGTAAAAATATAGTTTGATTTTTGGTTCGACCACCTGCTGGCTCTGTGACCAGGCAGTTTACTTCTTTAGGCTTCAGTTCCTCATCTGTAAACTGATGATAGCTAATTTCACATGAGGTTACAATAGAAACAATATTTCATACATTTAGCAAAATGCCATTACAATGCCTGCTACAGGGATTTTGTACATTTTGATCATCTTTATTTTTTCAGCATTAAAATAATGTTAAATTAATCATTTGTTCATATGACCATTCATGCTTCTCATCATTAGTAATGTTTAACCAATCTAAATGTTTGCCAACTTTGAAAGAGTGAATGGTTACTTAATAGTTGTATTGGTGATGTTATTTTCAACCATGATTTTAAACTTTAGATTCATATTTAATTATATAAAATAATATAGAAGGCTCACAATGTGGCTCAGTGGTAGAGCACTTGCCCAGAATGTGCCATGCCCTGGGCTTAATCCCAAACTTCACAAATATGAAATAGAATTTTAAAAAGAAATAAAAGAAAGAGACCCAGTATAAGTCCTTTACCCAGTTTTTCCGAGTGACAACATCGTACAGATTTGAATGTGATATTTCAGCCAGTGTTTTGACATTGACACCCTCAAGACATAAAATACTCAATCACCAAGGAACCCAGTTGCCCTTCGGTAGCTTCATTCATTTTCCTTATGCCCGCCTCTTCCTTGACCCCTAGCCACCATCAATCTGTTTTCTATTTATATACTTTTATCATTTAAGAAGTGTTATATAAGAGAAATTATATAGCAGGTAACCTTTTGGGGTTGTCTGGTTTTCCTGTAGAGAGCCATGATATAAGAAAACTCATGAGAATTGACATGTTTTATCTTGGCAATAGAGTTCTCATTCACCAAGTACTCATTGCAGTGCCTGGCACACAGTACATGGTAGCTGCTGATTGGGGATGGTGGTCTTCCTCTTCCACCTACCCTGCCCTTTCTCCTCCTCTTTCTCCCTCCTGGTTACCTTTTCTTCTCTTGATCTCCTTACTTACTGACAAAAGATAATTGTTCAAGTTAGGAATACTAACACGTGTTAAGTGAATAGTGCTTGTGAAATGCCTTTACAAACTGTGGACTTGGACTTGTCTAGGACTTGTCTGCAATGGCTCCTTTGTGAGAAGGGTTTGCGGCTGATTGCAGTGCAGCATATTCTGACAGGAATAAAGCAGTCAGCGTGAGCAGGTTTTCTCTGGACGCTGCTTTCACCAGGTCTGCCCTCCGGTTTGCTGCTGCACTGGGAGCGGCTAACTTACGAAGCTCAGCACACTTTGCTTCTAGGCAACAAAGTCCCTGGAACAAAGCAGGGACTTCAGTTCTTTATAAAGCCTTTGCTCTGAAAACGTGCCTCCGGTTTCCAGTTTCCAGAAGTGAAGCCCAGTGAGCTTCCTCATAAAAAAGCATCAAGAAATTTCAAGTATTGTTAGAACTCTGGAGTTTACATTGCTGTGTCCCGGGTCAAAAGCCCCCAGGCAGACCCTGCAGAGCCCCTCAGGAGGGAGTCCAGCTGTGGGGTACTCAGCAGTAGTGTTTCTTCCTCTAAATTTGCTGGCGAGGTTCAAAGTTCTAGCCTTTAACTGAAGTTGAACTCTTACTCAGATGCGTTTCTCCCTATTCAGAGGTGCAGTGAGGGAAGAACAGCTTGCCAGAGCAGAAAAAGCTGTAGTCAGGATGGAGTAGGCTGTGCTGTGCTAACAGATGAACACCCCAAATGCCCCAAATCCTAGTGCAGTGGTTTTATTTATTTATTTATTTATTTGTGTCTAGTGAGGCTCAGCCACCTCTCCTCCAGCCCCTACCTGTGCCACCTGTACTGCTTGGTCTCTAAGAAAACTGCAATAGGAGAAGTTGGGCTGTGGGACTTCACAGGGAAGTTTTAGGTAGGTTGACCATGTATCCCAGTATGCTGGCACAGTCACAATTTACAATTGCAGATTTGGAGTTAAGATCTATGTATCAGTATTTTTCTTTTAATCTGAAAGACAATCAGTTTGAGTGATTATTTCTATGAGCTCTCCTGGGGTGGCTGTCACTGTTTGCTGTTTATATCCTGTTGGTCTCAACCTAATGTGCAAGGATGGGTTTAGAGCATTATGGAGGAGCAAGTATGTGATTTACTGAACACTAATAATTTTTTGACACAGTAGGCCTTTTTAGGAATCCTATGAATTTGTAAATAGAAATAATGCAATAACTTCAATCACAACTCTGTACAGCAGATAAAATTATATAAATATGATATTTGTATTGGCTAAGTGATCTTAATTACTTGTGATAGGCCAAATGATGGCATTTCAGAGAAATCCACATTTGAATCCCCAGCCCCTTTTACCTTGTGTAACAAAAGGCACTCTGAAGATGTGATTAAGTTAAGCATATTGTAATGGGGTATTAGCCTGAATAATCCACGTGCTACCTAAATGTAATCACGTATGTCCAGGTAAGAGCCAGCCAGAGAGAGAGATCCAACAGTATAAAAGAGGAAGGTCATGGGCTGATGGAAGCCAAAATTGGAGTGATGAGTTCTTAAGGTAGAGAAAGGGGCTGTGAGTTAAAGAAAACAGGTAAACAGGTAGTCTTTTCCCTTGGAGCCTGCAGAAGCAACCTGCATAGCTGGTACCATGGCTTTAGCCCAGTTAAAATGATTCGGATTTCTGACCCATAGGACTACAGGAGAATAAATTGCTGTAAATCACTAAGTAAGATAAATTTGTTATGGCAGCGATAGGAAACTAATACATAAATATATTCTGAAGTTAAGCGTGTTGCTGCAGATTCATGTTGCTACTTACGATAGACATCATCACTATCCCTTTTTAATGTTAGAAATTGAAACCTAAAGACTTTCGAGTGGCTTACATATGATCCCTTCGCTAGTCAATATCAGGGTCAAGACCCATGCCTAGGCAGACTGCTTCTTCAAAATGCATTCCTAACCACTCTGCTCCCTGCCTCTCCCCTATCACTCATTAGCCCCCACACCACCACCATGTCTGTTAACCATTGGCAGCTCCAAGACTTTCCACAGAATCCCTTTGCTTCTGTATCCTCTCTCCACGAGTTCCACTTGATTTCAGTCTCTTGCTTCTCTCCCGGGCTCAGTGGCACCTCAGACACCTGCACCTGTCTATCTTATGCTTTTGAAAAATACAGAAAGCAGGTTTCTACAGGGCATTTTTCAAGTGAAATTGAGATTTGTGTGAAATTACTGGATGTTTCATATTTAAGTTTGTAGGAAGACATCACTTAGGAAAGATACTATTTCTGAAACTTCTACTTTTCTTTATCTCTAATTTTCTTTCTCATTCTCTAGAGGAGAGGATGTTCCTAAGGATAATGAAAGGCAGTGATTAATAGAAGTGATTCTAGAAATGCATTTAGGTTTATTTAACCATGACCTAGAAAAAAATCTAGAAATTTGGCATAAAAATTAAGCTAGTTATTTTACATCTCTTTTTAGAATAGATCATCATAAAATGTTGCTATACTACTCATTGGTGTGTGTCTGAAGAAATTAAAGTCAGCATACTACAAGGGTAATTGTATACCCATGTTCATTTTAGCACAATTCATAACAGTAAAGATATAGAAACAGACTAGGGGTCCATTAGTAGTTGAATGGATAAAGAAAACGTGGTGTATGCATGTGTACATCAGCTTTTCTGACACTATAAGATGATATCCAATACCTGTAACTTAAAGGAGAGATTTATTTTGTCAACAGACAAAGCCATTGGTTGTCTGGCTCCCAGGCAGAAACAGCAAGGTGGAAAGGCATGGTGGAAGACAGTGACTCACTCCATGGCAACCAGAAACAGAGAGAGAGAAGAACCACAGGCGACGGTATTTCCAGGATATCCAGGTCCTGTGGACATTGACCCCTTCTCCATGCAGGTCTCCCCTCCCAGTAGTATGTTCCACTCTGAGCTCACCCATGGTTTAAGTCACTTATGAATATTGTACTCTCATGATCCAGTTACCTTCCAAAAACCACCATAAACAACACACAATGGAGTACTATTCAGCCATAAAGATAACTAAATTAAATCATTTACAGGTGTATAAGTGGAACCAAAGATCGTCATATAAAGTAAAACTTAACTGTGTGTATGTGCATGCGCTCCTGCCAAGTACAGAGGAATGAACCCAGGGCCTTTGTATTAAGCTACCCCTTTTTATTTATTTCGAGACAGTCTTGATAAATTGGTAAATTGCCTAGCCTAGGATTAAACTTGTGATCCTCTTGCCTCGGCTTCCCAGAGTGCTGGGATTGTAGGTAAGTGCCACCATGCCTGGCTCTAGCATATTCCTTAAAAGCTACTTTCTTATTATCTGTTCCCAGGTGTGTTAGCTTTCTGTCACTCTAAAAAATAGCTGAGACGACTTATAAAGAGCAAAGTTTTATTTTATTTTTCTCTCAGTCTTTGAAGGTCCAAACCATGATCAGTTGACCCCATTGCTTTTGGGGGAGGCAGCACATCATGGGGGAAGCACACAGCAGAAAAAAACCCACTTAGCTTACCACAAGCAAAAGAGCATAGAGGAAAAGGGCAAGGAATGTGGCCCCACAGTCTCCTTAGGGGCCTGTCCTGGGTGACCTAGGGGCCACCTAAGAGGCCCAAACACCTTTCAATGGGGACCAAGCTGTTGTCACATAGATTATTGAGGGGACACCTGAGATCCAAACTGTAGCCTCAGGGAACTAACCTACAAGAGACTTAAAAAATAAAATATAAATATTCCCTGATGAATGAGGAATACTTCATAACCCTTAATTAATACTGATTTATTAGAATTAGAAAACTCTAATATACTTTCTGGCTTATAGTTTATTTTCTAATGTAGACGTAAGAGAAAAACATACAGCGTTACCCACTTTTAGTAAAAAATACTTGGTGCACATTGTACAATGTGAGCTGTAGATCAATCAAATTTTCTTTTGACCTCTGCTATAATAGCTCTTTACAAATGAAATAAAACTGTAAAACAGAAATACTAGCTGATGTTCAGTCCTCAATATATGTATTCCTCCTCCCAGAAAAAAACTACTTTTCCAGAGTGCAAGAGTGTGTGTCAGTCATAGGCAAATCCAGGATTTTCCATGAAATGCAACTCTTTAGAACCATTCTCTGAAAGTAAAGCTGATAATATGAAATGGAATATAAGTACATATAAGTACTGTCTTAGAATTTATATTTTCTCATACCCACAGAGAATGAGGAATATCAACATTAAGATTTTTTTCCACCATTACCACCCTTTTAATCCGCTTCGCTATATATAGCAGACTGCTTTCTAGTTAAATATTCAGTTTTATAGTTCATTAAATATCTCTGTTTAATTCTGTATTCATAAAACCTTTTCCTTTAACTCTTTCCTCCAACCTTTGGTTATAAACCCTGAACGACTGGTCCTGAACTTGCATCTAGTCTGGTCTTTATGCCTCTGCACTTTATTGTTAGATTGTTGGTGGTGTGACTCATGCTCCTTGTTCTATTTTGAGCTTTTGATATTTCATAGGGAGTTCCCCCTGTGTGGGACCCTTTATTAGTTCTTTGTATGTTGGAAAATGCCCTCCTGTTGTGCACCAGAGCGCAGCTGTTCTTTCTCTCAGTAGGATGTCAGACTTCAAAGGCTCTTTTGTCTGGGCCTTCATGTCTTCAGCACTCAGAGTAAGCTAGAGTATATACTGCCTAAACTTCCACTGTTTTCTTAGGAGTCTTTTGGTCTAGAAGGATTATTAACTAGTTCTCTCTTTAAAAAAAAAAAAAGTACTGTAATGGAGATAACACTGTCAACCCTACCACTGTTCATCAGGTAGACTGCCTGGACTGGGCCTGTGAGTAGTACAAAAGGTAGTGTGTGAAGAGGTAACAAGAGAGACAGAGGTGTAGCAGACACTCCCATGCCCCCCAAAATATTCACTAGCTGAGTTCTGCCTTAGTTTGCCTAATATTAGATTTGACCATTCTGTGATTTGTTTGTCCTCCTATGATTATGTAACACCAACTGTGAGTACAATAATTCAGTTCAATTCTCACACAACCCAGATCAGCATAGATCACACAGGTTGGAAGTTCAGTCCCTAAGGCTGCCTTCTTCTCACGTGACAGATACAAGTGGGGTGTCCAAGCTAATTATGCTTTTCTCCAGCCATGTATACATTTGGGAGTTGCCAAGATCCTCCTTTTCGGTTTAGTAACTTCATAGAATGACTCCAAACTCAGGAAAGCACTTTATTTATGATTGTCAGTTTGTTATACAGGATGCAACTCAGAAACACCAGATGGAAATGATGCTCAGGCAAAGGTAAGGAAAATGGCAAGGGACCTTCATGACTTCTCTAGAAGTGTCATCCTGTGGCACCCTCCTGCATTCATCACTTTGGAAGCTTACCAAAACAATTTATGTGGAGATTTCATTATGTAGACATGATTGGTTAAGTCATTAGCTATTCGTGATTGAACTTAATTGTACCTCCCAATAGTAGCGCACAAAAGACAATAAACTCCAAATGTTTTAATTACTTTGCACGAGGTAACCAGGGCAATGATGAAATATATGTATATTTTATTATTCCACAAGTTTAAGCAATGAATATAATGTAACATTGATTTTTAAACATACATTCCATTGTCTTAGGCCTGCACAGCATGGTGCCTCTCATGGAGAGACTCTTCCTGTATTCCAGTAAAGAAGCCATTATTGAAAAATTCACTTCAATATGAGAAAAGAGGCAGGGCCCCGCGTGTTGTTGTTTGCTTTGGGTTTGAATGAAGCATTTGGTTTTCTTCACGTGTGGAATGATGGCTCTGAGCAAGAATTATCTGTATTAAAAGGCAAACTCTGCTCCAGAACTTAAGGGAGCACCATGCACAGCTGGGTCTCAGTCATTGCCAGCTGATGATGACAGTGATGGTGCCAGAGATGATGTAAGAAGAATCTGTTCTTCTTAGACACTGTGTCATTTCAAGCAATCCTCCTTACAGAGCCTTTCTCCATTCATCTTTAATTTCCAGTTTTCTTGTTCTCTGCAAAATGTCTTTTATAAGAATGTTATTTCTTTAAAATTTAATATTAAAATATTCCCACCTTCTCACCGATATGACCATTTGGTCTTATATTACAAAACCATTTCTGTCATATTTAAAATTTTATTAACCCCAAAATTCGAGTGATGAAAAGATAATTTTAATATCTGAAAAGTGTGAAATTTCCTATGGTATGGTCAGGGTGTATAAAAGCCCTTCTCACCTTCTTACTTGTTGGCTGCTGTTTCTGTTAGCGTAGGAAGAATCATATTTTAATGTTGTTGCCGTGAGGGTGTCCTTAATCATATAAAAGTACAGAAAAAGCAAATATGGCTAGTTTTCTGTCATCTTGAACTTCTATTAGATGAATCACCAGTCCTTCAGGATACTGAATGTTGAGTAAGTTGTTTTCATCTTTCCTTTCTCCTTAGAATTGTGTGTTTTTTCTCTAGCCTAAAAAAATCCAATACATCATTAACTTCAGAGAAAGTTGATACATTAAGAAAAGATAGAAAATGTAGCAGAGAAACGTATGTGAGATAATGCTGGATGAAAACACTATTTGACTTCTTACCTTGAGGCTATAAATTTGTTCTCCATGACTCAAGCTCTGTGTTTAAAAGTTCATGAAAGGAGGTTAAGTTAAACCCACTCATGTCGCAAAACTCACAGTTGTTCAAAATTCTGCTTACCAGTTACAGAAAAAGAATAGGCAAACCAGTTCATTAGTGGAAATTTGCTTCCTCCTTAGGCCCTCTTTTTTGTCATATAAATACTGAAGAGTCAATGAAAAGGCAGCAGACCCTGTGCCAGGAGGAGTAAGATGAAGTTCCAGAGTAGGTGCTCAGTAGAAACTCGCTGGGTTGAGGAAAGTCATAGTTATTATGAAGGCTACACTTTTCCTTTTGGTAGAGGTAAATAATTGACACAAACATGTAATAGCATGTTCATTGCAAATGAATCTGTTTTTATGCAGAAACTCATACACAGTGTAGCAAGGCCAAATGTTAATGAACCCTTCTGATGTGCACAAGTCCACTAACCTCCTCTGTCTCCTTTTTGCGATTTCAGTCCTTTATTCTCTCTAGGAAGGGAAAGTTGTCACCATTTCTTGAAACTGGCTCCTTGATGCAAGGCAAAGCATGAGTTAAGTTACAGTTACTTGCCAAGATGTTTTCATTCTTTCTCTCCATGAAGTCGTTCCTGACCTAGGAAAATGAACAGGATTTTTTGGTACCATATCCTGGAAATTTGGACTCCATAGTATTTACAGAAACAGCCATGACAGAAATCGATCACATTCATACAATTGCCAAATATTTCTTTACTGAATGGCAAAGAAGTTCAGTAATCCTACTTGAAGCTTCGGTTTACTCAAGAAGTTCCCTATGAAAGCATGCCCTAGCTTCTTCCATAAATTTTCTAAAAGCAGAAGATGAAAAACAGGATTTCTACAGGGTCACTGAGAGTGTGGGCAGGGCCAGAGACTAAAGTCAGGTGGGCATGGAAAAGGGACTGCAGGAACAGAGAGTCTGTGGATTGCCTTGGAGCTGCTGGTGCTTTCTAGACGTGAAGGGAACTCAGAGGACAGGTGGGTGCTAGGGGAAAGGCAGTGGCAGAGTCATCTTGAGTGTGTTCTGCTGGGACATGGGTCCTGACTCTGACAGCAACTGGCTGAGGGACCTTGAGCAAGGCATTTAAAGACTCCAGTCTCCATGTGTGTGTTCATGTGTTCGCTTTACAAAACCTAAGTTGGTTCACTTTTTCTGGGCCTAGTGGCCCACACCTGTAATTCTAGCACTTGGGAGACAAAAACAGGAAGATCACCATCTGTGTGAGGCCAGCTTGGACTCCTCGTGAATTCACAGCTGGCCTGCACTATGTAGTGAAGTTCTGTTTCAAATAAAAAGGGAGGGATACAGAGAGTACAGCTTAGCCGTTAAAGTATTTGCCTAACAAGACTAGGCCTTAGGTTTGATTAGATAGCACCACATAAACTGGATGGGATTGGTACTTTCTTATAATCCCAGACCTCTGGAGGCTGAGGCAGGAGGGTTGTTGGGAGTTTAAGACCAGCCTGGACTACATAGTGAGTTCAGGACTAGTGTGGGCTATGGAGTGAGGCCCCGTCTGAAAAACAACAACAACAAAAGTCAGAATTGCATACAAACAGTTCAAGAAGTATCTCCAAAGAAATACTTTATCTTTGAGCCCTATCATTTTATTTGAAGTCCCGTTAGTTTTCTTCTTTAAACATGGAACTCCCTGGAGAAAAGATGTAACTCAGACTTCCTAAGGCACATTTCAAGCTGCCATCACGTTTATGACATTGCTGTGCTCTGGCTATGAGACAAATGTAGTATTTTCACCTAACTCAGAACTTTTTAAAACTAGCCTCCATGATTTTGTTGATAGTGATTTATTGTTTTAATATTTGTTGTTTATTTCCTCAATTACTATAACCATAACTATACTTTCCTAATTCTAGCAAAGTAATTTAAAATGGAAAATTTCAAAACTCCATTTACAATAGTGGCAAAATTATAAAAAATCCTAAGAATAATTTTAACCAATATAGTACAAGTTATAAATAAAGACAAAGATGAAGCTTTAGTGGCAGATAATTTTACAGTGGTATCCATTAAATAAACTTCCCTCTTTTCCTTGAATCTAGAAGTCAGTTGCTCATGTTAATTATGTTTGTCATCACTTATAATTAATGTATAGAATTTCTTAGCTGGTGAAATAAAGGGAGAATTTTAGAAAGGAAAAGTTATGAAAAAGGAAGAAACAAAACTGTCATTATTTATAGACAGAAAGCCCAAAATTGTTCCCAAATAAACTGGTCAGGTGAATAAGAGAGTTTAATGAAGTTGTTACATATGATGCCAATGTAAACAGGTTTCATTTGTATGAAGCAGAAGCAACAATTGGAAATAAAATATTTTAAAAGCTATTATGTATAGTAGCATCAGAAAATATTCTTAAAATTACAGAGAACTTAGAATAGCTAAGACCACCTAGAACAAAGCAGAGGAACTTAAACTTTTAGCCATCCGATGTTACTGATTTGTTACAATGACAGGAACAAAGCTAGAGAAAGTAGAAACAGAATAGAGTCCAGATAGACTGAGAGACATAGGTAGTGTCTATTCTAAAAGTGCAGCATTAAATAGAGTCCATAAAGAGACCAGTGTGAATATAGGCCCATGATTGATGGCAAAGGTGACTTTTAGGACAGTGATAAGGAGCCCTCTTTCCAGTAAGTGAGTCTGGATCAACTGGATAGCTACATGAAAAAGAGCACACCTCCATCTTTACCTTATAGAATATACAAATATACAAAATTAATTCCAAATTGATTGGAAAAACATGTGGAAGATAGAGCAATGCATCTTCTAGAGGAAGTTGTAAATGATTATCTGTGCCACCTTGGTAACAGCAGACTTTCATCAATTGAACTGAAAAAAGTACCAGTCATAAAAGAAAGACTGTGAACTGGGCTGTGCCTAGGGGATCAGTAGCAGGGGAAAGAGCAAGGCACAGGCACAACAAGGAGCTCTTTTCTAGGATGGAGTGAGAGTCCATGCATATATTACATTGAGAAAAAGATGATTCAGTATAAATTGGACAAAAGGTCCTACACTTTAACAAAGAGATTTATACCATAATAATATTATTGGATTTTTTTAGTTGATATTGTCAGGGATATATTAGAAACTCAAAATGATGTCTCAACACATAGATTATATCAAAATGGCCGACATATTAAGCTAAAATTATCAGTGTTTGTGAAGATATGGAGAAACACAGTTCTACGTCGCTGGTAGGGAATATAAATTAGAAAACTGATAGAATTGGATTAAATATAAATATACACATACTCAGCACACCAGCAAATCTCATTTTTATGTGTCTGTTTCTCTCTTTCTTTCTTTCTTTTTTTCTTTTTCTTTCTTTCTTTCTCTCTTTCTTTTTCTTGAGGCAGGATCCTGCTCTGTAGCCCAGGTGGATCCTGAACTCACTCTGTAGCCCAGGCTGGCCTACGGCTCACAGATATCCTTCTGCCTCAGCCTCCTGAGTGCTGGGATTACAGGCATACGTCACCATACCCGGCTTTATGGGGTGCTGAGGAATTGACCTTAGGGCCTTGTGCTTGCAAAGCAAATGCTTTAACCTCTGTGCTTTTCCTTCAGCCCTGTGTCTATTCCTTGGTTTTGATGATGGCTACGTGGATATGCTCATTTTGAAACGTGTGTGGATATAGGCCTGGTGGTACAGGCCCATCATTGCAGCACACTGGGAGGCGGAGACAGGACTGCAAGTTTAGGTCCAGCTTAGGCAACTCAGCAACTAGGCAACAACAGTGATGTCCTGTATCACAATGAAAATTGAAGTAGGTTGGGATGTAGTTCACTGTGAAGGCCCTGGGCTTCCAGTACCATAAAACATATATATATATATATATATATATATATATATATATATATATATATATATATGATACATATGTATGATACTATGTTTTGGCATGATCAATAAGTGGAATTTAAAGTATTGACTCATCTACTAAAGGGCTTACAATTCCCTGAAGTGACTAGAAAAGGTGACTCAGGAGGGTCCTCACGTGTAGAGTGATTTGTGTTCTTCTGAGGATCAACATGGGTTAGTAACTCTCGGAGACTACTGCTTTTACTTTGTCTTCCTGATGGGGAGTTTTGCCTGTGGTGTCCATAAATAAACTCACCAACTAATTTTCATCCTGTGACAAATGGCTGCTTTTTTATGTAGGGTCAGTGACAGGGTCAGAAGCCCAAATGCTCTGTTTGTGTCTCATATATAAATGATGTCTTGAAGGGTAACTCGAATGTTAAGTAAAACTAAAATTATTCCTACCTTTAAGGGAAGGACCCTTCAGTAGGAAATACAGTGCTAAGTAAAATACCAACATCTTAATAGCAACTGTTAATTCCTTGTCTATGACTTTGAGAAGCATCTGCTAAAGAGTATTAAATGGGGCATGAGATGTTCCATCAGTAATGAAATAGAGTGCTCAAAGTCGTCCAGTAGCAATGAGATAAAACCAAAACCATATAATTTCAGCAAATTAAAAGAGGAGTTCACATTAGATTGCCAAAATTCACCCATTTTTTCTGAATGAAAATGGTAATGAAATAGCAAAAGCAACAAAAGCAGAGGTTCCCTTCAGCATTCCACATGCACTTTGGAGATTGAGAAACCCTCACATTACTTCTACTTGAAATGTTAGTAGCTACAAACTATTTAGAAATAGTTTCAGCAATGAATATTAAAAAGTTAAATGTCCTTTGACTAAACAAAACAACTTTAGGGAGTCAGGAGTCCAGAAATTCAAAGCATCTGCATCCAGTGATATAAACAGTCAAGCAGTAGAAAGAGCAGCAGCAACCTCTGAGCAGGATGAGTGTATAAACCAGGCCACAATTATGAACTGGTGTGTAGCCTGGAATAAGGAGAGGTTCAATCATGATAATAATATGTAACGTTTACTGAGCAGTCATTGTGTGCTAGTCACCGTTTTAAGTGTTTTATTTGCATAAGCTTATTCAACTGTGTAACTAAAATAGGGTAGAGGAACTATTCTCATTTCTATTTTATGGGCAGTGAAATTAAAGTTCAAACATCAGATACTTTGGCCTTCACAGAGCTGGTATGTGTGAGGTCTGAATTTGAACCAGGCAACCTTAATCTGAAATGCATACACTTAACCTCCATGTAATTATTCTACCTTACTGAATTAATTAAGAAGGGATTTCTCTTACACATTTCCACGGAATATGCAAATAATGGAAATTTGTGTCCCATTTAAAAAAAAGAAAAACAAAGGCCATATGGAAGAATGCTCCCCAAGCTAGAAACATTGATTACATCAGGATTGATCAAGGAAGGCAGATGTTATTAGTATTTTATAAATTTCTTCTTCTTTATTGTTTGAAGTTCGAGAAAGAGCTGGAATGCCTTTTTGTTTTTTAATTTAGTGAAATGAAGTAAAGTGACAAAAACCAGCCTCCACTCTGCAGTTCATTATTGCTTTCTTGAGAATAAAAGTAATGGATGGTTCATTTAATAAGTAAACAAGAAATTAAAAAAAAAAAACGTGTGCTCTAATTTCTTAGCAGGATTCGGGCCTACATCCCTAATTCATGATTGGCTGAGAGTAGGTTCCCAGTACGCATTCATTTTCTGTTCATCATGTTTATTCTTCCCTGCTCTTCCTATAGTCAAATAACCAAAGGTACGGCCGCCAGAGCAGTCTGTTTTCCATGTTACAGCCTGCTTAGGGTGACCTTGGCTGTTCTCACTCTAGGTCATGACAGCCTGATGCCTTTTGCAGGAAGTCATCTCTGAGCCCAATTTCCTGTTGTTTCCCCCTTGACTGTGTCATGACTTAAGCTCAAAATGAAGGAGGCAGAGGATTTGTAAAAAGCCTTGTAAAAAGCTCATATAAATAGAAAGTCCATGATTTTAGAAACATTTGATATTAGAGGCTAATCTATAAATCTTTATAGGACATGGAATGGTAGGTGTGACATTTCAGTGGTATGAAAATAAGCAGGCTTGCTCCTTATTTTAGGCAAACAAGTTTAACACTTTATATAAAATTTTTATATGAAATTTGTTTTTGGATGTTTTGAGAATTTTACTTCCATTAGCAGTTTGAAACAGTACATTTTGGTAATATTTTTATGTTTATTTTCAGGTCCCATTTGATGTCTCATTACCTTCTATATTCAATCTTGAGAAACTTTTTGATCTTGCTAATGGCTGCAGTATATCAGGAGGAAGCCTTTTCGACTGGGTAGTGTCGATTATTCCCTGAACATCCTTTACATGGTAACTTTACAAAGAAATTTGGTCTTATTTTTCTTGGTTTGAAATAAATTTCGGTACTATGCTTTCATAACTACTAAAGTAAAATTATTTTCTTAAACTACCTGAAGTTCTTTCTCAAGGAAGGCTTTAAATTATTTGAGTTAAATGGCAGTGCTACTAATTCTTAAGATTATATTACAGAACTATTCATAAATGAGGATTTTCACAGTTTTTCCCTTCTACTATTTGTGGTAGTTCATATTATGTTTCCTTTAGGCACATCCAGGTAGCAAGACCAGATTAAAACAGTGGTTCTTTCCTGTGGTTCTTTCCCCCCATAAGTGTCTGACAGTGTCTGGAGACATTTTTCATTGTTAGTGATGTAAATGGGGGACAGCGCTAGTGGCATTTGGTAGGTAGAGGCCTTCTGGCTATTAGGCATCCTACAAAGTACAAGGTAACCTCCATAACAAAAATGTATCTTGCCAAAAGATCAGTGGTAACAATTTTGGAAAACGCTGGATTAAACCTCAAGATGTGGTAAGAACAGTTCTGAAAATTTGCCTGTTTGGCTTGTAGCATGTGGTAAATTAGAACTCCCATATTTGATATTTCTGAGAGGTGATGTAATATAACACAGTTTTTATCGCCAGTATTGATTGTGTTCTGTATATGCTATATACAATGATTACATCGAGCTTGAGGATTTTGTACATCCATATACTATATATTATGCCAACATTGCAGCCCTCACCCCACCCACCCTTATTGGCTCCTCTGTTCCCTCCCTCATCCTGTCCCTGGACTGCCACTATCTCACTCGTTTGGTTTTATTAAATGCCTGTGTTTTGGGTTTCTCATATTGGAGAAACCATGCGATATTTTACCTTCTGAGTTTGACTCAATTTGCTAAGCATGATGGTCTCAAGTTGCATCTGTTTACCTACAAAAGCCTCAAATTTATCTGATTTTTTAGAGGAGTAGTACTCCATCGTATACATATACAATAGATTTTGAATCTATTGTTCCATTCATGGATATTTCAGTGTCTTCCACAATTCAGCCCATTATTATTTGTGCTGCTCTAAACATGGATATACATGTATCTCTATTATACATTGCTTTTAAATCTCTTGGAAGATACACAAAAGAGATATCACTGGATCAAATGGAATATTTATTTTCAGCCTTATGAGGAAAGAGAGATGTAAAGCAGGTATGTACCTTGCCCCATGATCACAGTCTGTCGGAGACGGAGTCAGGATTTAAATCTTGACTGGGGAATCTGAGTTCTTCATTACTAAGCCTGATTCCCTACCTGTACACACACTTCATGGTTCTGGGAAATTTCTAAATCCAGGGAAAGTAACACATAGCTAACTGTCAGGCAATAACTGGAGACTGTATTATCTGCCCTGGGAATGGATTTCTTAAAATGACTTTCTTCCCTGAGTTGATACCCTAAGAAAGCATGGATTGTTGTGGAACACAGTGTTGTCTACGCCAACTTGCTGGCTTCCTCTGGAAAGCTGGCTCCTTCCAACTATTGCAGATAATGTAACATTTCACTATTTTTTTTCTACTTCTCCTCCAGTTTCAGTTATTTACAGATGCTATTATTCTTGTGTGTTGTTGTGGTTGAGAGAAATGCTGTCTAAAACTGCTGGAGAGCCTGGACTCACGGTTTTCCCATTTTAGACGATCATTCTGGAAATTCTCCAGGTCTTCTAAAATAGGAATAATACTCACTAAAGCTGAAACTTTCTGTGCAAGGCTCTCAGGAAATGGTAGTGAACTGGCTAAAGTACAAACAAAGAAAATTCAAAATCTACCAAGATGAAAGATGTGTTTATTTCGAGAAATGCCTTTCATATTTTTTTTCTAAAAGACCAAATTATACACTTACAGCTGGTTTTTAAAAATGCAATATATGGTAGAAATGCAAATATTTTGTATCATACACCTGTGACTTTTTTATTCATTTAAGTTATAATAAAGAATGACAGAAGGGAAAGTGAAAAGAGATGGGAAGCATAAAACTGGGGGAGGGAAGTGGAAGCAGTGCCCACAGCTAAGTAAGGGGCAGTAAAACCCATCTGCTTCTCATGTCTTCTTATCGGTCTCCAAGAGATTGCTTTAGAAATTGACCACCTGCCAGGTCTTGCAAGGTTTAGATATAGGGGCCTTGGTTCCCTTCATGTGGAGACAGTGTAGGCATTCCCCAGCCCAGATGGCTTACTCTTCTTCACTGAGTTGTAGGAGGAAATGGTGCGTTTTTGGAGTGCCAGAAGCTTGGTTTCTGCCATTGGTTTTCATTGCTTTTACTTTCTTTTTAGGATAACATCACGTAAATCTCTCCATCCCAGTTCAAATGACTGGGCAGGAGGATGTCTGCCTCGCTGGACTCTTAGAGAACTTTAGGATTCCCTGTTGAATTGGCTCCTAAAGGTGCCCTTTGGCACATAGGTGTATTATGTCTTCATAGTACAGCCTTCTAACCTTATTTTCAGGGATTCTTAAGTATATAGGCCTCTCTCACATTCCTTTGGGTTTAATTTATTGTGAAACATGATATAGCATCTTAGTTATTTTTTTCATTGCTTGAATATACTACTCAAAACCCACAACTTAAGTAAGGAAGGGTTTATTTTAGCTGACAGTTTGGGAAGTTCTTAGTCCATTCATGGGTAAGCTGGAAATGGTACTCATGCATGGTGGGACTGGAAACAGAGAGAGAGAGAGAGAGAGAGAGAGAGAGAGAGAGAGAGAGAGAGAGAGAGAGAGAGAGAGAGAGAGAGAGAGAGAGAGAGGAGCCACTATATATCCTTCTAGGTCAAGCCCTAATGATCTGCTCATTCTGACCAGGTACCACCCGTGACAGCACAGGACATTTATAGATTAACTGCTATGATTGAATCACTTTCCAAACATGTGAGGTGTCATGGTTTGGATCTGGAGCCCTGAGTTTCCAGTGGATACTGTGTACTCTTGGGATCTGGGGCCTGGCTGGAAGGGGTGGATGCTTGGGGCTTGATTTGGAGGGGCATGTGCTGGTTCTGCCCTTCCTGCCAGGCCAGACTCAGTTCTGTCATGCTGCTGTGGGGATCTCCGGCTCTGGAGCTCTGGATCTGGCTCTGGCTCTGACTCCAGCTGTGGCCTCACCATGTGATGCCACCATTTTCCAGCCACCCACCCATCAATGGACTGAGACTTTCTGAAACGGTAGGCTCAAGTAAATCTTTCCTCTCTCAAGTTGTAGACGCTGGACATTTTGTCACAGCAATGAGAAAGTAACTAAGACGCGAGGCTTCCGAGAACGAGTTCCACGCCCAGATCATACATTCTTCCCTTAGTTCCCCTCTTCCCCTGAAATCCAGGTGGAAACTTTCTGACCCCACAATTCTTGCATTCTGCATGCCTGTGAAAGCAGCACTGTGTGGATGACACCAAGGTCTGCCTCTGAGTTCTTAGATAGTTGAACTCCTTAGAATGCTCTGGAACTCTCTTTTCAAAGCATAGTGTTTTGTTTTTGCACGGTGAAGGGGTGAAGGGTAAGGTCTTCCTGCTTCCTGAGTTACCTTCAAGGCATATTTTCTATAGTCCTGATTCCAAAAACCTTGGGTTCTTTTTAATGCTAATATCTTTAACAATCATGTGCTCTTTTGCCCCAACTTTACAATCTCTTTTATCCTGACAATACTGCGAACTATTTACATCTTTTTGCTATAGGTTTTTCGCCTGCTTTCCGTGAAGAGCTGGCTAAAAGCTGTAGAGAGTGTCCATGTGACAGTCGGAGCATCAGGCTCCCTTGAAATGTCCTCTGCCAGATTAAGTATTACACCACCCTTAATTTTAGTTTCAGGCAAAGTCTCAAGACAAGAGCAAGATGCTGACACACTTTTTGCCAGAGCATAGTATGTATTATTTCTGGACTAATTGTCAGTAAAGTCCTCCTTCCCATGTGAAATCTCTTGAGATTGGCCTTTCTGATACCTTCTTTTGGCATTTCAGTCTTCGAGCTCAAATCACCACTTCCCATTAAGCCTGGTTTACAGCATTCTAAAACTTCTCTAGCTGGTGTCTCCAAACCTTTCCAAATTTCTCCTGCCCACCAGCTTCAAAGACTTCTAAACTGCATTGTCAGATAAAATCACAGCAATGAACCCATTTTTTTTCTGGTACCAATATCAATATTAGTTATTTTTTGTTCCTGGGACACACTACCCAACACCTACAACTTAAGAACAGAAAGGCTTATTTTAACTCACACTTTCAGAAATTCTCAGTTCATTCATGGCTGGCTGAAGATGGTATCAGGACTTGGCAAAGCACTAGCCAGAGAGAAGCCGCTTATGATGTGGCAGAATAGGAAACTGAAATGAGCAAGGAAAGGTGGAGCTATTGTATATTTTTCTAGGGAAAATCCCAGTGTTCTGCCCCTTCTAGGCCAAGCCACATTGATCCACTCCTTCTGGGTCAAGCTCAGGGATCCACCCCTTCTGACCAGGACCCACTTCTTAGTAGCCCAGGATAACTGTCATGATCGAATTACGTTGCAAACATGTGAGACTTTTGAGGGGCTTTCCAGATCCAAACCATAATAGTCTTCCTTCATCTGGGAACTTAGAGTGTTGTTAAAGCCAAGAAACTTAAATGAAATACAGATAATGCCATAAAGAATGTTTTAAATCCATAATAATATGTATAATTTATTTAATAATATGATCCATCTACAGTTCTAACACTCTAGGAAGCATAGACAGGAGGATTGTAAGTTTGAGTCTAACCTGGGCAATTTAGTGACTTAGTGAGTTCTTGTCTCAAAATCAAAAATAAAAATAAGCTAAAGAAGGCCCTTGGCTGGATCCCTAGTACCACAATAATAATAATAATAATAATAATAATATCTTTGTGTACATAAGATTGGATAAGTCCGTGTCTATAAGTTAAGATAGAAAGCGTGAGTCCATAAGTTCACCACATAACTACCTTTTACCATTTTTTTAGATTTAAAATGCTTATGGTGTATCACACACATAAAAACCCTCCATTCATTTCCCCAAGGAGACTTGGGCATAATGTCCAATGACACAGTGATTATAATACAAAGAAAAAGCTGACCTATTAAATAAGATGGAGAACAAATAAATAAATAACAGTATAATCGTGCAGAAGAATACTACACAGAAGCTATAAATGAATGCATAATCGAACATTAAATGTCATTTGTAAATGAATTAAAGAGACACATAGTTTGGATTCCCTTCAAAAGCAGAATAAGCAAAAATAAATAAGTCTTGCAAAATGAGATAGGAAGATAAGATTTATATGAAGTTTAAACACAAGTAAAAGGACAGTAAATTATGTTTGTATATGTACATATACATTATGCTAAAAATATTTTTATAAGTAAGTTAATGGTCAATCTTGAGTTCTAATTATGATAACATCTTGAGTGAAGAAGGGAAGAATGCCCAAGATGTTTCATTTGTGTCATAATTTTTTTCCTAAGCTGGATATATGTTCTATTGGTCTCTACTCTTTTGCTTATATTACATGTTTTATACATAGAAAACAAACACATACTTACTTTCCTCATCTTGTTGACTGACAAGCTTTTGTGTGGTTACTGCCTCACCTATCAGTAAGCAGTTCTTAAATATGTGCTGTGGTTCTGGTCTTAACTCTGGTCTGACTGTAACTGAGAGGTTCACATCTGGTTCCATTAATTTGGATTTTAATGACAACTAAAAATCATTTTGAAACTAATGTTAAACTGTGTACATATGCCCAATTTTAGAAAAGTCGATCTGTGAAAATATTGATCTTTAATATTAGATAGTAGAACCTTAATAAATGTTTAATTAAATTGAGCCCAAGTCCCCATGTAATTTCTATGAATTTTAGGTATCCTCATTATATTTTAAATTATTTGATTTTCCAAAATTAGACATGCACAGAACTTTTTACATGACTGCTTGTTATGCAAAAGGAGATATGTAATATTCATCTCCCATCCATAATTTTAGTGTTTTCAAAAATAAGTTTCTGTTTAGCAAAGACTATTTTTTCTTTACACTTCAATAAAAAGCTTTGCATGTTGCAATTTGACATGGAAATATCCATAGCAACAGATATTTTTGTTACAAACACATGCATGATTAAGGCGAAGGCTTTAGTGACAGCAGCTCTCTTCATAATTAAATTCATTAGTTAAAAAGCTGGGTTAAAAGAAATAGAAATTTTATTACAAGAAGTATTTTTCAGCTGGGACTTTGGAGACAATACAAAATTAACTGCAAGTGACTTATATTTCTGCCTGCCTGATTTATAAGATAATATACATTTTTATTTCAACAGCTTAAAAGGAAACAGATCTAAAACCAGGCTTTATCTAAGGACAAACCACCTTTAACACCCCTTTAAATTGTCCCCAGTGTGAAAAGTCTGTAAATTTCTAATTTGGAGATTTCTAAGCATTTCATAACTTTCCTAACTTAAGTTTCTCTCACAGTATTCACAATAATGTCCTGGCCTGTTTTCTCATCATTATAGGAGCAATTTGAAACTAATGTAGAGAACTTGTGAAATATGGAAAGGTACAAAGTGGAAAAAAAGAAGTTTCCTAGCAGTCCGCCACTGTGAAATACTTAGTTAACGTTTACATGTATTTTTCATAGCTTATCTAATTATCTTCCCCAGTAGCCAGGAAAAAACAAACAATGTTCAATGTTCAAACTCAGGAGCCGAGACAAAAGTGCCCATTCCCGAAGTGGAGCAGCGATGGGCCTTCTCCGAACTGATTGGCTAGGAAAATGTTCCAGTTGGGAGTGTTCAGACCTGGTAGTTTGAATGAAATGCGGTTAGAATAATCAGGATATAATTAGATCCAAAGGAATTGTCCACAGTTCTTCTTCCTACTAATATAGTATGTGGTAATGATCCACTGAAGGTAGAAAGAAATCAAATCTTCATTTTGTCCTTTGGAGGCTGGTCATTTAATCCTTGTAAATACATTAGCATCTCCCTGAAAAACTTAACTGGCTCATTCAAGCATATGTTTATTTGATAGATCTTTTTCATTTGATAGATGTTATTCATTATTCTGTGCCTTTGCTTCCTGACAAAATGTCTATTTTCATCTATTTATTAAAATTTTTATCAAATGCCCAGTAATTGCCAGGAACTATGCTCAGAGGAGTATCACTTCGGCAGTCCCTTCCTTCAAGAGCTCATATCTTACCCAGCAGTCTCAGTACGGGGCACATACGCAGAGGAAATTAAGCCAGTGTGTTGAAGGGACACTTTGACTCCCCTGTCATTGTAGCATTGTGCGCAGTATCCAGGATAGGGAGTCAAATGTTCATAACTGACGAATGAGTAGAAACAAATATCTAAAATTATAGCAAATTTTTAATTTTTAAAAATCATTGCAGTAAAAGACACGTTGCCATTAGTCCCCCTTGAAGTACTGTCTCTTCCTTGCTGCTTTCTGAAGAAGCTCTGGCAGTCATCTTTGTGTCTTTAGTTATAATGAAGAGGCTGCCTCAGTGTCCTGAATTAATTTAAAAGTTCACCTTTCATGGTCATTTGGACTTTAGAGAAGAGCGAGAGAAGTTGCCTGGTGCCAGATCCAAGGAGGAAGGTGACTGAGCTCACACCTTAGAGTTTTTACAAACAAGCCAGCGTCCCATTGGGTGGCGCTGGCAAGCAGCATTTTTTTTTTTTTTTTTTTTTTTTTTGTAATTTTGATCGCACCTTGTAAGACACCCAGAAAAGAGGGCTTCAGAATTTCTTCAAAAAGTGGCTAGAATATACAGGGAGCTGAAGAAAAGTAAGCCTACCAAAATAAAGGATCCTATTGAAAAGTGGGCAAATGAAATGAAGAGGCAGTTCACACACGAAGAAGTACAAAAGACCAATAGATACATGAAAAGATGTTCAACATCTCTAGCCATAAGAGAGATGCAAACCAAAACAACACTAAGATACCATCTCAATCCAGAGAGAATGGCCTACATCAACAAGTCAAATAGTAATCAGTGCTGGCATGGCTGCAGGGAGAAAGGCACTCTCCTGCACTGCTGGTGGGAATGTAAATTCATACAACCACTCTGGAAAGCAGTATGGAGAGCTCTCAAAAGACTAGAAATAAATATCCCCTTCGATCCAGCAACACCTCTCCTGGGAACATATCCAAAAGAGGCCAAAACAACACAGAACTGAGATATATGTATACCCATGTTCATAGCAGCACAACTAACAATAGCTAAAATATGGAAGCCACCAAAATACCCATCAACAGACCAGTGGATACACAAACTGTGGTATTTGTACACAATGGAATACTACGCATCTATAAAGTCCAACAGTGTGGAGGCTTTTATAGGCAAATGGAAGAAACTTGAGAGCATCATGCTTAGTGAAGTGAGTCAGAAGCAGAAGGTGAGACATCAAATGGTCTCTCTGATATGAGAGACCCAGATCACAACTCCTATGGAACTTAAGACAAAGTGAACCAGGGGTAGGGTGGGGGAGAAGGGAGGGTGGTAGGGTAGGGGGAAGGAGAGAAAGAGAGTGGAAAAGTCCTTGTCACCTTGACAAGATACATATGTGCACAAAATGCTCAACTCCATTGTAAACCTTAAATTTTGCACATTTACATATCAATAAAATGGGGCGGGGGAGTGGCAAGGGAGCCTGGGGACATTGCTCAGTGGTTAAAGCACTTACCCAGCATGCACCTAGCCCAGGGTTTGATAGCACTGCATAGAGATTAGATGGTGAGGAAGCCCCAGCAGTTGGAAGGCTGAGGCAGGAAAATTGCCATGAGTTGAAGAACAGCCTGGGCTACAAAGTGAGTATCCTGCCTCAAAAAAAAAAAAAAAAAAAAAAAAAAAAAAAAAAAAAAAAAAAAAAAAAAAAAAAAAAAAAAAAAAAAAAAAAAAAAAAAAAAAAAAAAAAAAAAAAAAAAAAAAGTAGCAAGAACAATGGGATGTGTATTTAATCAAGGAGAAGTTTTTGAGGGAAATTAATTGCAAAAAAGTCTTTTATTGCAACATACTTTAAAAAATTAGTCCTTGTATACCACAAAATGAATAATGTTGTGAGATAAAAGAAGGCATCATACATAGGAAGTGTCCTGGTGTTCTTAATACTGGTTCTAATCCCACCTCCTTAAAAAGGGGGGTTTTCCTGTGAGTTTTCATGAAAACATAGTGGAAATACACTGTATCTTTAAAAGCAGCCTCCAAAAAAATGCAATGCATTTCAAAAAGCTTTTCAAGAAAGGATTGAGATTAGCTTTGAAGGATTTGTTATTTAATTTTGTGAAACAATACCCATTTCTGATTATCAGTTTAAAACAACTAAGAAGGATGCAGCCAGAGAGACATTGCAGCCAAAGAGATTTTTTTAATTGATCTTAAAAGCAGTTCCATTTTTGCATGAGGCAAAATGGTTCAGTGTGGTTTTGCTTAGAGAAATTTCACTACTTAATACTTTTCAAACATATTTGGGGTGGCGTGGATAAACACACCAAATGGCTGTTATCAAAATTTCAATTTCAGCGCCTCAAAAAACGTCGGTTTAGTAATGTAGACATGGTACTCCGGGTGAGAACATTGTGCGCCAGTGCTGCCGTGGCCTTAAATTCCCTGTGCTTCAGTTTCCTCATCTGTAAGTTTGGAATAGATGAAACACCTAGAGCAGCATGTGGCACATACTGGATGTTCAGTTACTTTTAAGTATTATTACACATGTGTTCCAGAGAAGCTCAGCTCTGCCTAGAAAGAGTCAAGGTTTCAGTTTGGCTTGGCTTGGCTTTGTTTCTTTAGTAATGTTAAGAGTTCAGTTCTGATAACAGCAGGGTGGCTTTTTTAGAACAACCATCTGCCAATAATGATTTTCATCTCTGGACCAAAACACAGTGCAAGCAATTATAAATTCAAGATTAAAATAAATGTTTGAAGCCCGTGGGGAATGACTTAAAATAGGCAGAAACTGGAGGAAATATGATCCTGGAAGTGTGGAAATGAACTATGTGAGATCTGCATTTAGCAGCTGTTTCTCTAAGGATATTCCTCCTCCTCTTGCAAAACACAGTCCTGTGTTGCTTCACGGTGGGGATAATATCATAGAGAGTGTTTACTCAAACCTGGATAGTGCAGCCTGCTGCTCACCTAGTGTACATAATTGTATGTGCTATGCTTCTCTATACTGGCAGCAAGAAGGGTGTGTCTATACCAGCATCACACAAACACTTTAGTAATGTGTGGTACTATGATCTTATGATGGTTGCTGTGGCATTCAGCATTAAAATTTTTTCAGCCACATCCTAACCTCATGGCACCATGACTGTATATGTGATCTGACATTAACCAAACATCATTCTGTAGCACATGACTGTATGTATAAAAGGGGTAGAGCTTGATCAGGAAGACAGTGAACGACTGGTTGAATGGTTCAGAAGTCCAATTTAGAGGTGCGTGAGTACCTAGATATTACGATGGAATAGTCCAGAGGTGAAGGAGACCTCATGGGGAGCCCCAAAATCTGTGGAGTAATTCTCCTTAAACTGTTGGCTGACTACCAAACTCCACAAGGGCATGGTGCAATTTCAGGGAATCTAGCAGAGGCTGGAAGGATGAAAGAACTAGGCAAAAATTTCATCAGAGATTTGGTGCTGGAAAGACAGATTTTGGAATTCAAGTCAAAGAAATGGAATTTTCAAATTCTTTTTATTTCTCATTATAACCGTATGACGGCAGTTCTTTAGTTCTTTTTTTTTTCCTTTGAGACAGGATCTTGCTCGATAGTCCAAGCTGTTCCTGAACTCACTATGTAGCCCAAGCTGACCTTTAACTTACAGCAATCCAACTGCCTCAGCCTCTGGAGTGCTGGAATTACAGGCGTGTGTCACCATGCCTGGTGCTCTAACCACTGTACTATTCCCCAGCCCCGAACTTAAAAATGAAAGTCCCAGGACCAAGAGCTAAAACTGAGGCCTGAGGACAAAACAAAAAGAAGCTCATCATATCAAACTTCCAGTAGAGGATAATGGTTTGTCAGTAGTTGAGCTGTGTGCTTGAACAAAACTCAACACTTTTTGAAGGAAAATATATTTCTCACAACATGGTGCTCCCACGATATGATATAGTTTTAAAATACTATATATGCAAATAAAGAAGAAAATGTGACCCATAGCAGATGCTTAGAAGTCCCAGATATTAGGATTAGAAGATGAAGACTTTTATATTTATGCATTTAAAATAATCTACTGGAAAAGATTGGTACAGTGAACAAAGAGATGAGGACTAGCTGAAGAGATAAGATAATAGGAAGAGAACCAAACTTAAATCCTAGAACTAAAAAATATATCTGAAATTAAAAATTAATTGAAAGAACTTAAAAGCAAATTAGGGACCACAGGAGGGAAAAACAACACATTTTGTAGACATATTAGTAGAAATTATCCAACTGAGCACAGGAAGAAAAAATGATTTTAAATATGCGGAGCTGTGGTAGTCCATGTGATAATATCAGGTCTTCAATGCGTGTGAAATTGAAGTCATGGGAAAGAGAGAGAGAATTGAGCAATTTAAAAAATGTCGACCTGACATTAGACATTCTCAGAGTCAGGATATTCAATGAAATCTGAGCAAGACAAATAAAAAGAAAGTCATACTTAGGCAAAAAATAGTCAAACTTCTAAAAAAATCTAAGTCATGCAGGAGAAAGTTACATACCAAATATTAAGGAAAGGTACAACAGGAATGAAGGCTTATATCTCATCAGAAACACTGGAAAGTAAACTGCTAGATAGTCTTTTTTAAAATACTGAAAGAAAAACAGTTTAGCCTACAAGTCTAAATGACTTCACTAGACTTATAGTCAACTTACCCATAATTACATTACGTATAAGCTGACCAAAGCTTCAGTTAAAAGCAGAGATTGTGTGCATTTCACATAAAAGACACTGACAGGTGGAAAATAAAAGGATGGAGATACAGATACTTCACAAACACTGCACATAAGAGAGCTGCTGTGTCTATGTTAACATAAAGGTAGATTTTAAAAACATGTATACTGCCAGAAGTAAAATGAAAGACTTTGTAATGAACACCAATTCATCAAGATGGTATAATCCTCAGTATGTTTGCATCTGGTGATAAGTAATGTTTATTTTCTAAACATATGCCGAGTAATTCTAAGAAGAACTGTGTTTTGTTTCAGAAGATGTTTTAGTAACTTTAGTGAAGCAGTTGGACTATGAGCCACAGATATGGCTTAGTTTTGTTGCTTCAGACAAGTAGGTTCAATTACTTGAGCTGAGGAAATAGGGTCACCAATCTCCCCAGTTTTCCCAGAACTGAAGTGTTTCTTTGAACATATGACTTAGTGCAAAACCCTGGACTATCATCAATCTGAAAGAGTTTTAGGCAATCTGCAGTAGTTACTTGTGCTACAAGAAGAGAACTGTTTGGAAATGGAGGAATGAAACAGTAAAAGGAAGAGAAGAAAAGAGTGGGTAGCCATGAGATGATGAGAGATTGCACAGTGGATAAAATGACCCATTTCATTGGTCCTTCAAACCACAGATAAATTGCTAAACTCACAAAAACAAAAGTTCCAAAGTGTGTGCGTGTTGGGAGGCTAGCAAGGAGGCAGGATTGATGACAACAGCCAGAAAAATCATGAGCGCAGTATTTGTGGGGCAAGGACTAGAAGACCATTGTCTTTGGGAATTTGTAGCAATCATGGGAATGGGGTCGGGGCAATGTAAAGTAAAGAATAGATTTCCAGCAAGACTGGATGTATTAAGGGAAAACAGGCAGATTACATCTATTTTCTAACTGTATTCATTAAGGGTTGTTTGATTTTGGTTGATAGAAAATCTGCCTGTAACCAGTGGGGCCTGATGGTACATGCCAGCGCTCTGGGAGTATGAAACACAATGGTCACAAATTTGAAGCCATTTTGAACAATTTAGTGATTTAATGGGAAAACAAAGATGTGAGGATGTAGTTCCGTGTGAAGGCTTTGGGTTCAATCCCCAGTACCACACACACACACACACACACACACACACACACACACAGAGAGAGAGAGAGAGAGAGAGAGAGAGAGAGAGAGAGAGAGAGAGAGAGAGCCTCTTACTGAATCATGCAGTCGAAGGATTTTATTCACTCATGTAAAATCCAGAGGTAGCAGGTTTCATTGAGGGCCCAAGTCCACAGTCACACGTGGGCTCAGATCCATCTCCCTGTAAGTGTCTCAGAAATCCTTTTCCTTGCACATTTTATCTTCAGGTTGATTCTTTCATGGCAGAAGTAGTGAGCATAGAAATTCTAGGACACAATTTTCCCACAACACTATGAGCCAGTGAACTTTTTTTTTCTTTGTCAGAGATCAGAGAGAAAATACTTCAGGCTTTCCGTCTCCGTTGCCACCAGGCAGCTCAGCTAATGGAGCGCAAAAGCAGCAACGGTCAATATATACAGAAACCATGAACGTGTTCCAGCAGCACTTATCAATTTGAATATAATGTAATTTTTGTGAGCCATGAAGTAAAATTACACTTAAAATTTAAAACTAATCAACACATCGTGGCACATACCTGTAATCTTAGCACTCTGGGAGCTGAGGCACGAGGATGACAAATTTGAGCCCAGCCTGGGGAATTTAGCAACTTAGCAAGATCTGGTCTCAAAATAAAAAAAAAAAAAAAAAAAAAAAAGGAGTAGGGATGTAGCTGAAAGTAAAGCTCTGGGTTCGATTCGCAGTACAAAAATAAAAGCAGACAAAATGACATCCTTAGCTCAAAGACTGAACAAAGCAGATGATGGGCCAGGTTTGACCCACAGGATATAATTTGTTTTCTTCTGGTTTAAAAGACTGTCTAACAAAATGTCAAGCAAATACACTGTCCTTCCTGGCATATATTCTATTTTCTCTGCATTCTCACTCAAGCCAACTCCATTCAATGTCACTTATTAACAAATTCCCCCAAATCTTTATCTCTAACCCATACTACTCTCCAATTTCCAAACTCTTACGGCCACCTGCCTACTTGACATTTCCGTTTAAAGATTTCATAGTAGTTTAAACTTTACATGATGGAAGCCTTCCAGGAACTTTGCATCATTAAGAGTGGGTCCAATTCCAGGTAGATGCACGTTGGCATTCCCATGGCACCGATTCCAGTGTCTCAAGATGATATGTGATGGTACTTTAGCATTTCTTGCATTTTTAGTGTGCATGTGGTAAAATGAGGCAGTATTCTGATGGTTCTTTTTTTCCTCCTCTAGGGATAAATAATACTGAAAATCCAATCAAAATAATGACATCAGATGGAGAATATTTTCCGCAATGTCTATCAGCCTTTGGAAACATGGTGGGAAGAAATAGTTGTGATCGATATCTTGCTGCACAGAAGGCTTCAGTTCATCCTTGGATCTTGCTCCCAGCTGATCACTGAACAGTGTATTCAAATAATCCAGATACTGTTTTGAGATTTTGCTGTTACCCCACAGACATCCTGCAGCTTCAAAAGTGTGCAGCCCTCAGTAAGACGGTTTAACCACTTTCTTCTCTGTTGTTTACTGCTCTGTGTATCTCTTCACTTTGCTCTTGGTTTGTCCAGATGATTTATTTTCTTGTTTTTCCAGCTTCCCCTTTCTCTTTTGTGTTTCAAAAGAATAAAATTTCAAGTAAATTAAAATCACACTGATACAATGATCATGCATAAATATATCACCCTTCATTTATTTGATATGCCCCCCTACCTTCACACTAGACTTCATCCCTAGTCCCTAGGCACTTTTTTTTTTAATTGAGATGATAGGGTCTCACTGAGTCACAGAATTTCCCTTGCAGGGGTTGAACTTGAAGAGCTTCTGCCTCAGTCTCTCAGAAGTGAGGATCGCAGGCAGGTGCCACCATGCTTGGGTCAATACATTTTTTTAAAGCATTGTTATATAGTAGATAACAATCCCAGGCTCTGAACACATGAAAATCCATGTCTCCTGAGATCATTATACTACGTTAATGATAACATAAATGTAAGTTTACATCTCACAGCAGTGTTTTAGAGTAAAGCCTAAACAAAATGTTTTAGAATGAGAAAAAAGTGAAAGAGGGAAAGAAGGTGAAAATGAGAATCCCTAGCCCAAAATATTGGTAGTTGAGTCACAAGATGATTACTTCCAGAAAGAACTATTGAGAAGATGTATTGGGTAGATGAAATGCCTAATGAGACCATAAATGAGGAGAATTGCTTCTTATAGCGTACGAGAAGATAATTTTTATCAGATAATGAAATTGTTTTCAGTCTTTGGAATGAAAATGAATCCCTTGCTAATGCACATCCTGCTAATAAAGGGAGCGAGAGAGGATGTCGGGATTCTTCTTGGCTCCTGGTAGGCAGAAACTAACCTAAATAGTCTAGGACAAAAAATGAAAGATAATGAAGTAATCAAAATAATTGCTTAATAGGGAATGTGAAAGATTTGCAGTGTTAAATTATAAATGTACATTTTCAAGAAAAATGAGGTGACCTTAAGGAACAGATTAGAAACTCAAACTCAGGCCGGCTGGAAGCAATGCTTTTCATTAGTAAAGCTGAAGATTAATTAAATCTGGGGAAGCTCTTTGAAATCCACAAGTGCAAGTTACATCAGAATACAATTCAACTGGCATATTGGTATCATAATTAATGACTAAAATAGAGCTCTTTATTAAATGTGTTCTGCCATCGTTCACGTGACAGATTTGCAATGAAGAGGACAAAAGTGTGTTACTTAAAACCAAAACCGACTTCAACAGCACGCTGCTCTCTGATGTTGGGGGAGGGGAGTTTATCTGGCCTGGCTACACTTGCATCTCTCCTTCCCTCTTTGAGCTGCCCAGAGACCCCTGCCAGCCTGCGCCCTGGCAGCCACCGCTTTAGGGAACTGGGGTGGGGAGGCGAGGGGGCAGCTTATCGATTATTTTATCTTATCTCTGGATCTTTCGTTCCAGCTGAATGATTTCCAAGATTAGTAGCAGAGAAAGGAGACGCGCCGCAACTACAAAGGCTGTGGCAGCTCTTACTACCGCTCAGCACAGGGGAAAAAGTTGTCCATTGTGGGCGGAACGTGTCAACTGGGTAATGCTAACTGTCTGAGCGGGGTAAAGGGAACTGGTTTCTCGGGCCAACTTTGGAAGGAGGAATTGGGAAGAGGAAGAGCCTGGGGAGGAAAAGAGTGAGGAACGACAAAGAGAGAGAGAGAGAGAGAGAGAGAGAGAGAGAGAGAGAGAGAGAGAGAGAGAGAGAGAG
>PVKB01004722.1:0-127600 GCA_004027205.1 Ctenodactylus gundi
ATCTGCTATTCTATGCTAAAACATTTAAAAGAATGTCCCAGAAAAAGAAAGGCAAAGGTCAGGTTAGTTTAAGCAGACAGTTCTCGGAGAAACTGGGCGTTTCAGAGTGACAGGGTGTTGGCTGCTCTCTTGTCAGCAGCACCGAGTATGGTAGACTTGAGCCAAGATGGAGTTGCTTATGTCCCAGGTCTGGGGCCTCTAATAGAGATGGCTCCCCACAGAAGGAGAGACTAACTAACTCTTACAAAGAGATTGAATCTGTGTGTGTCCCCCCCCCCCCCGCCCCACAGGTACTTACTCTTACAAATACACATATCTGTCCCCTCATATGGCCTTTACATGCAAGAGTGTGATCACTGTCTCTTAAAATTCATTTTTATTCAAGTACATATGTATTTACAAATGGAGAATAGCAGATAAAAATAATAGTTAATAGTTATGTGCCAGGCACTGTGTCCCATTTTAGTTTTTTTTTTTTTATGGTACTGGGGATAGAGCCTAGGGCCTTCATACGAAGCTATATCCTCAGCGCCTTTTTTTTTTTTTTCCAATTTTTGAGACAGAGTTTCTCTAAGTTCACTAAGTTGTTCAAGCCTTGTGATCATCCTGTTTCAGGCTCCCAGAGTGAGGTCTGTGCCATCAGGCCTGGCTCAGTGTATCGTCTTATCTCATCCTCCTTGCACCACTTAAGAGGCAGGCTTTGTTATCTCCATGTCTAGAATTCCTCACCAGGCAACATTTGAGAGCAAGTACACCAAAGTGTCCTGCCTTTTGCGTATTCATATGAATGATTTGTGAAAAATGAAACTGTTGTCTCATATTCATTCTCTCTGACCTCACTCTCACACTCCTCTCAGTCTTTGTCCTTGTATATTTGTACTTTGTTGTTGTTTGAGAGAACAAACAACATATGTTTTCAACTGAACATCTATAATGTGAAACTCAAGAATCTTCTTTTTCTTTGCAAGTAAGTAACTTGTGTGAAGAAGTGTGACCCCCCCCCCTCATTAACCTACTGCTCTTCTCCCCCTCCCTAATCTTTGTTACCTGGATGAGAGTGGTGTCTCATTCCAGTTCACCTGAACAAGGGTTCTGAGAGCAAGAGCTTTGTCTTCATATGGGACAAAGTACCTTTCTGTCCTTTCATGCACTGAACATTGTAAATTGTATTAACCATCTCTTTGGTGTGGAATACTAAGTTGGGAGATAGCGTGCAGCCATCTACAAAACTCTCATGGTCCCTGCTTTCATGGAGTTCACAGTTGAGAAGGGAAATTTCTTAACAGATAATCCACCTACATGCCCTGAGAGGAGGTGAACCACAGGATAGACCTCTTACTACCATGGTCACCCACAAACACATGCAAGAAATCATGAATATTCCATGTTCTCTCATGGAACTGTCCAGGAGAAGAGAATACTCTGTGCATGTACTCATAAGTGAAACTGTGTTCATAGAACAAGACTCTTTCTTCTAACTACATGCTCGCTCTCTCTCTCCTCTCTCTCTCTCTCTCTCTCTCTCTCTCTCTCTCTCTCTCACTCTGTCTCACACACACACAGAAGAGAGAGAGACAGACAGAGACAAAGAACAGATATTGGAGCCTTTTTTGTCTGATCTCTTTTTGGATACTTGGAACCTCTTGATAAGTGTGAATCCTGCTTCAGTGCAACATAACTCTTCACCTATTCAAGGATGCATAGAGGCTGAGACCTGTCTGCGTATAGAAGGAATGAGTACCTGTATGTCAACTTTGCCACTTTCCTTCCTTCCTTCATATATTAGACTTTGCTAAGAGGTACCAGACCCTGTACTTGGCACTAGAGATACTGTAGTGCATTAGATGGAGAAAGTCCCTGTGCTTTCTAGAAGGTACCTATGGGAGAATGAATTTTATTATGCCCTTTGGACTGGCTTCGACCTTTCTTTTTATTTGCAGCTTGAAAATAAAGTCAGATACTATGATGGGGAAGCATGTTTTGGGTGATGAGACTCACACAACCATCATTGTCCTCAACCAGTTTAAAGTTGAACAGAGCCACAGAAGAGAAAAGAGTATTTCATCAATATACCATCTCCAACATGTGTGTATACACATGTGGCCCCAACCTTCTTGCTGTACCAAACATACATTGAGCACATGAAGTCTCTCAAGTGTGATCTGCAGAAGATGCCATTTCCAGTCCATGTTCAGAGATTTGTCTGAGACAGCATGCCCATGTGACATGTGCATGGAGGTGAATATATCCACATAACCTAGGGAGAGGTATCAGTGTGCGATGTGCATGGTGATGCTTTGTTGGACGGAGAGAGTTCACTATGCACAGCAGTGCCCTGACGTGGCACACTGGGCCTTTTGCTCTGTTCCTCTTCTCTAAGCCATTGTTCCTGGCTGAGAGTGCTTTTGGGATGCGGTGCACCTGGGAAAAGATTCTGAGAGAGTGAACTTTCCTTGTATGGAGAAAGACAAAGAATATTTGTATTACCATTCATCCGCTTGCTGCTGGCCTGCATTCTGTTTGCCCTCCACCCCTCATTCACTCACTGCTTTCACAAATATTATGGGCACTGTGTAGAACATGGGACACACAAGAGTGAACAAGGCGGAGATATAACTGCTGCTCTGCTGGTGAATGAACTTGGTCACCACCCATCATCCGTACATGTGTTGAGGGGGAGTTGGTCGCACAAGGAGCCTCTTATCTACCCCTCTCAACTTGCACCACAAGTGTGAGACTTTTTACTCTTACTCTCATGCTGATACTTGTAGGAAAAACTTCTCTTTAATATAACCGTGGACAAGAATAACGAGCCTTTCTATGAATCCATGTGACAAGTGTGCAGGTACTCTAACCTGTCTGGCACCCCTTCTCTAATCCTTGCTACCTGCGTGAGAGTACCTGCTTTCTGAATGCAGTGCACCCAGTAAGGGTTCTGTGAGGGAGAGTGCCATCTTCACAGAAGACAGCATCTCTGTGTCCTTCTTCCACCAAATATCTACTGTATTGCAGGTGCCATGCTGGGCACTTGGTCCACGGGAGGATGAGCCACATCTGGCCCCTGCATCAGGGACTTACAGTCTTAGGACAATGGACTACTTCTCATTCATTATGCCGGCATGTCCTGAGGGTGGGTGCAGGTGCGGTACAGATTGGGATTTAATGTGTCTGCCTCTCTGTCCTTCTGTCTGTCTGCCTCTGCCTGTCTCCCTGGTCTCACAGAGATTATGGGGTAGAATCTTCTAAGCCTTGGTGTAGTCCCACATAAATACACTGTGTATGGGGAATATGGCTCAGCTAGTCACCCATACTCAGACTCATCCCACAGAGTGGGCTCTGTAACTGGGTACATCACACATATGTTTTCAGCTTAGGTGCCAGTGCATCTTGAATCGCAGCCCCTGTCCGAGGACTCAAGGGAGCCTTGTTTGCCTTTAAAGAGTCAGAGCCCTTTCACATTAACTCTCCCTCCTCTTTCTCCTCTCTTTAACAAATATTTGAAGGTCTGTTTGATACCAGGTACTGTGTTAGTTATAGAGGATGTAGCAGGGGTCAAATGGATAAGGTCACTGCCTTATATTCTGGTTATTCTGGTAGGGGACTAATAAATACACCGTGATCCTCATGTTGTGGACTAACATGCTACAGTTCAAAAGAATGAAGTAGATCTATTGGTTCTTTACCTAGTCTGCATGCACGAACACATGCAAATTCTGTTGGAATTTGAGATTTACCAAACTCTCTCCACTACTCCTGTGCTTTAAGGCACATCCAGTGACCTGGGCCTGTGTGCAGAGAACCCACACACAGGAACTGGGGAGATGGAAGCTGTTGTTTATCTTCTGTTAGCAGTGTGCAGACCAGTGAGCTTTCTTAACCCTCCCACAGACAGGGATTGTGCGTCAGGGAATCTTTTTCCTGGTGCTTCTCTTTCTGTTGCTTTGTGATAGACAGACGCTTTACTTTCTTTTACACTTTCCTGTGAACATATTTTGTGAAGAAAAGTGAGCCTTTCCTGTAAGCACATTTGTGAGCATACAGACACACATGCACACACACACTCACACACTCAGAAAGCTGCAGTCACCATGTGCAAAGGATGAGGTCCATTATTAGTGGCTTCCTCCCACCCGTGTCTGGCATGCGGGGCAGTGAGCTTTTTCCATGCTCCTTTTATAGTCAGGGCTCAGAAGAAAGCAGTCCCTTTTTACTGTTCATCTTACTGTATATGTATACATATACAGAAAAGAATTCACCTTTGTAACTTATGAGCAGGAGACTGCTATTTCTTGTGCACACACACACACATGACTTGAACATGCTTGAACATTCATTCAGATTGCTGTCATTTTTGTTTTTTTGTTTTTTCCCCCACTATTTTTAATAATATATAAACGTAATACATAGTATTTACAATGAATTTGGGTGTTTTTTACATCTGTCTGTCACATCGACTTCACAATCTCTTCCCATCTTCTACCCTTCCATCCCCTCTCTGTCCCTTCCCCCGGCTCCGGCTATCACTTCATATGGTTCCAAAGAATGTCTGTGTTCTGGGTTTTCCAAGTCCAAGAAACCATACGGTGATTAACATATTAATCTTCCACGCCTAAGTCATTTCACTCAAGTCACCACTTTACCCCAGCTTCCTATTCCTCTAATGGGTTTGCAGTAGTCAAATCTTGATATTTCTTCTCTGAATCCAACCAATCCCTTCATTGGGATATTCACCAAAAGTTTTTTTTTCATATTTTCCTACATCTTTGTTGTTATTGTTAAACCTGGCCTTACCCACCAGTTCACACTAGAAAATAATTATAAGCATGTAGTTCAAAAGGATAGCTAATTTGGGAAAGAAGAAAAAATAATAAATAAATAAAATTCAGTTGCCTTAGCCGAATACTGGAAGGTGCATATTTGTACATTCACAGGGTTATCTTTACATCAATCAATTTCCTTAGGATAAACTTTCATTAGTGACCTAATAAGTGAATTGCTGCAACAAAACAAAGTTAAAACTATATCACATTGCTACATTAAATGAACTTAAATCTATACTACATAAATATACTTAAAGCGACAGACATGAAGGCAAATCTAGTTATTTCAGAATTTCCTAACTTTCATATCTTATTTACTCATATTTCACTGATTACTAACCTACTTTTTTCTCAGCTCCTTCTCCTCTAGCTGTTCTCACTTTTTCTCTGGGGTCATTAGTGCCACTGGTCTCCCTTTCACTGTCCAAGTTTCCTTTAAGTATTTTCTGCAATACTGGCTCACTGGCTACAAATTCCTCTAAGCTGTCTCTGTCATGGAAAGTTTTAAGTTCTCCCTTTAAATTAAAAGATAATTTTGCTGGATGTAACAGTTTTGGTTGGCATTTATGTTTTTTTAGTGCTTGGATGACATTGCTCCACGATCTCCTTGCTTTTAGAGTTTGGATTGAAAAATCTACTGTTATCCTGATGGGTTTATCTTTGTAGGTCACCTTCTGTTTTTCTCTTACTGCTTTTAGTATTTTCTCTTTGTTTTGGGTTTCTAGAATTTTAATTATGATGTGTCGTGGTGAGGATCTCTTCTGATCAAAGTTGTTTGGTGTTCTATATGCCTGCAATAGTTCCATGTTCATTTCTTTTCTTAAATTTGGGACATTTTCTTCCATTATTTCATTAAACATGTCCTTTAAGCCTTTTGTTTTGTCCTTAGTCTTCTCCTCGATTCCCATAATTCTGAGGTTATTTCTCCTTGAATCATCTATCAGCCATTGTAATGATTTGCTTTCTTTATTTACTTTGTGTTCTTCATGGCCTGTATGTTCCAGCTTAGTCTCTTTATTTTCTAGGTCTGCCATACTATTCTGAAGTTGTTTAAAGTGGTTGCTTATTATTACCTGCATGTTTTTCATTTCCTGAATATCTGTATTCAATTTTTGTATATCTCTGTTGTGTACTTCTCTAATTTCTTCTTTTGTCTTCATTATCTTCTGGTTTATTTCTTCTCTGGTCTCCCCTAGTTGCTTTTGAAGGCTTGCTTTTTGGTTATGTATGCATTGGTGTAGCTCTTCTGCTGTTCGTTTTATTTACTGCTTTAATTCCTGCTTTAATTCACTGAATTTCTGGGCCCAGAAGATGCCATCATTTTTGCCATATTCATCTTTATTTACCCTGACTTCATCTTCTGGGGTTTCAGGTCTTTTTGTAGGAGATTTGTAACTGTGCTTCTCCATTTCTTCTTTGGTCTCCTCCAGTTTCTTTTCAAGGTTTGCTTTTTGCTTAGCTAAGTGTTCTTGAAGCTCTTGTGCTGTCTGTTTTATTTCCTGCTTTGCTTCCTGGTTTAATTCCTGCTTTAATTCACTGACTATCTGGGCCCAGAAGTTACCACCATTTTTGTCCTTTTCTTTGGGTTCTGCAATTTCAGCACCCCTTGCGCCCTCCCCTGAGGAATCAGATCTTTTTGTATGAGATTTGTTACCATGTTTCCCCATGGTTCTGCTACCTCTGACTGTCTCTGGTGCGCAGGAAAGGGAATGGCTACTGCTGACGTCACTGCCTGCGATGGCTGTTGAGCCCCGTTTCTGATCTGGGATCCCAGGGCCTTTTCTAGGGGGACCGCACGCTGCGTTTGTAGTACACATACCCACGGGTTGGTGCTTCTGAGGCTGAGGCCACCCGCAGCCAATGATTCCCATTTATCCAGATCTGCGCTTACCTCCGGCTGAGGTTCTGGCCTCTGGACCTTGTTTGTGATCTGTGGGTGCCGGCAGCTTAGGGCCGCACCAAGTGGGCTGCTTCTGACCTGCCCACAGCCTCTTCTCCCGTTGTTTGCTCCATCCTCTCCCCGCTCCGTTCAGTCAGATGTTCAGGTCCCTGCGAGCTTTCCTCTGGGAGCCATTTGCAGCTGGCTGCGGTGGCTTTCTGGATTGCAGGGATTTTTTTTTCCCCCTCTGGTTTCGATGATCCTTTGGAGTTTCTGGCCTCCTGATGGTTGCCTTTCAGTTTCTGGGGATGTGCCTGTCTTTCCTGGCTATACCAAACATGCTTTTTCTAACTATCTTCTTGACTTTTTAAGTGAGTTGATGAGGAGACATTGTGCAGTGCTGTTACTCATCCGCCATCTTGACCGGAACTCTAGATTGCTGTCATTTTTGGTACCTGGATACAAATGCTATCCCTGTCTGTCATTACCCTGGTACAGAAATTCAAGGAAAGGGAATCTCATCCTTTTTTTGTGTGTGTGAACCCAAGACCTTCACACTGAGCTATATCCCCAGTTTATTTGTTCTTTTTGAGACAAGGGTTTAATTAAGTTGCTTAGTTGCCCAGGGTAGGCTTGAACTTGTGATCCTCTTGCTTCAGCCTCTCAGAGTGCTGGGATTTACAGGCCTGCACCACCAGGCCTCACAGGTGTTTAAAAACACCCCTCTTCATTCTTTCATTTCTTCAATGCTAATTAGAATAGTGATTCTAACAGTCCTCAAACAAGTAGTATCAGCATCACCAGATTAAAATGCAACCATCCCTGACCTACTGAATCATAAACCATAGCAATCCATATTTTTCAATAAACCTTTCAAGACGATTTCTGGTGTTTGCTCAAGTTTTTAGAGTCACTAACTTCTTGTTGGTGTTGGTAATGCAGTGATAAACAAGTCAGATGAGAGGTTGGAAGGAAATGAATTTCTGTTTTTCATGTATGTTCATGTAGACTGATGGGGAGAGAGTATCACATCATGATGGTTTCCTACCTCCTCCACAGCCACACACTTGCTGAGCACAGGAATTTAAGTGAACATGTGACACAGAGTTGTGAAGAGCATTAATGTTACTTCTCCACATGTGGACTTAACACTTTAAGCACACATATGCACACATGCCCACATGCATTTGGGCTGCAGAAGAATGAACTGCTCCTTCTCCCATACCCATTGCATATCGGAGTTGTGAATTCTTAAAACACCTCCTGTATGCATGGATTACAGGAGGCTGAGCCTTGTCTTCATGAATCTTGTGCCAAACAGTTTGCCATATGTTTGTTGATTGCTCTTGGTGTGCCATGACCTGTGCTAGCCCCCTGCTAAGGAAGGGATGATTTCTCTTCCCCAGGACTTTCCTATCCAGTGGAGATGTGTGGTGAGTGTGCTTCTCTGGGCTAAAACACTAGGCACAGAAATGTGCTGAGATTGTACCTTGTCCTTCCATTCTATAGAGACACACTCCCCTGTACATTGCAAGCACACACATGTAATTTCTTAAGTTGAAAGGCAGGAGAGAGACCTTCTATTATTTCTGCTTATGTTCAGGAGTGTGAACTTGGTGGCACACATGCTCAAATGTGCATCTGGTTGCACACATAGTGAAACGTGTAGAGGCCTCACTCTTGCCTTTTGCTCATTCCTGCCTATTCTTGCAGCCTTGGCATGCATGCTGTCCCATCCTTGCACTGTGCTTGTCCTGTGTGAGGATGTATAATCGTGAGCCTTGTCTATGTGTGGGAAAGAGCCTGTGCAACACTGCTCTTTCCTTTGCCCATTCTTTCTTTCAGTGTGTCATTTGTGTGTGAATTTTTGAGTCCATTCATCCATTTATTCATCATTCCTTTAACAGTGTTTCTGAATTCCTGATGTTTGGGGATGCCACAGTGAACTAACCAATCAGAAGTGCCGGTCTTTACTGTCAAGTAGACTCATGGAGAATACACTTCTTTGTGACACCAACTTCCTGTGGGTAGATTGGCTCAGGCTATCAGAAATTAGGTACTCTTAATCTCTTCACACAGAGCAGATAATTTGTGCATGTGGTGCACATCCTGCTCTGCTCACTCTTGTCACTTTAGCATCTAGATGAGAGTGTTATCTTAGTATAGTACCTACTAGTGGATAGTAAGAGGAACCCTTCTATTGCCTGTGGGACCACTTCCTCCTTCCTCTCTTCTCTCTCACTCCATTCCACAAGTACTGGCTAAGCACTTAGGATGAGCTGACATTGTACTTCTAGGGCCATGGACAGATGGTAATGTGTGAGATAGACTTGGTTCTTGCCTCAAAGATGAGTAGGTGAATGAACTTCCACGTCACCTAATATTACCGCATGTGTTGAGTTGGCGGCAGTCCACAGAATGGTTCTTCTTAATGACACCCTCTCCCAACCCACACAAAGTAGAAAATTCTTATTCCTGGTCTGAAATAGACCTGTGTAACAGATGATCTTCACATTGAGTACTGTGTAGCCCAGAGCCTCCACCCTGCTCCTCTTCTCTAATCCTTGCTACCTGGGTGCTAGTGCTGTCTCAATGCAATGCACCTGGGCAAGGATTCAGAGAAGGTGAGTTCATCTGCATCACAAAGGACAGAGAGGTTATAGGTCACCCTCTTTTCTCCATGGTAATAGTTTTTGTGTGACAAGTATGTGTTGGGGAAGCACAAAGCAGAATAGAGATTTCAGGGACTCTGATAATTTTGCCTATGTTTTAAAATAAATGTCATTATTAAATTATGCTCATGTTTTGGTACCCAGAATGTGACATTGAGGTTGCTTTGTGTTTCTTTTCTACCATTCACAAACAAGGTGGTCGGTGGAAAACAGCCGTCATATCTGTTCTTACACTTCCTTTGAACCTAGAGTAGCTGCTTTCTCAGGCACTATCTCTAGCCAAGAATCCAGTGAGAGGGAGTGTTACTTACCCCAACAAGGACCAAGTGCCATTGTGTCAGACTTCCTCCTTTCCTCAGTGTCTTGAGTATCTATGTTGTGTCAGGGACTGTGTTTCATGTTGAGACTACCTGAGAAAGAAGGCAGTCAGAATCACTGGTTGAACTCTTTGGTGGGCACATTTAGGAGAACAAACTTTATCTAGATCCACAACACACCTGTGGTCACAAGTGATGGGAACACTGAAGAGTAAATCCTGCTCTTCTACCATTGCCATCTCCTCTGAGGATGGGAAATGTGCATATTTGTGGATAAGATCTATACATAGAGGATGTGTAGAAATCTGAGCTCATAAGCTATCCCTTGTCTTCCAGGACCTGCAGGCAGGACTGTGAGCTGCACTTCAGTATCCAGCAGAGACTCTTCTTGAGTCTGAGAGGGAGTGAAATAAGAGGGCTCTTTCTTCACTGATCTTATATGCACAGCAAACAATATGGAAATACCCTAGGTCATTATATTATCTTACTATAGTCATATAGAGAGAGATCAGATATCTCTCTCTGTCTCTCTCTCTTAAGCTAAACCAATTTGTTTATTTTTTCCCCATTTTATTGATATGTATAAGTGCAAAATTTTAGGTTTAAAATGAAGTTGAGCACTTTGTGCACTTACGTATCTTGTCAAGGTGACAAGGACTTTCCCTCTCTCCTTTTGTCCCTCCCCCTACCCACCTTCCATTCCTCTCCACCCTACCCCCCTGGTTCACTTTGTTTTTCACTTTAAGTTCCATGAGACAATTGTGATCTGGGTCTCTCATATCAGAGAGACCATTCGATGTTTCACCTTCTGCTTCTGACTCACTTCACTAAGCATGATGTCCTCAAGTTTCTTCCATTTGCCTGCAAAAGCCTCCACACTGTTGGACTTTACTGATGCATAGTATTCCATTGTGTATAAATACCACAGTTTGTGTACCCACTGGTCTGTTGATGGGTATTTTGGTGCCTTCCATATTTTAGCTATTGTTAGTTGTGCTACTATGAACATGGGTATACATATATCTCTGTTATGTGTTGTTTTGGCTGCTTTTGGATATATTCCCAGGAGGGGTGTCGCTGGATCGAAGGGGATATTTATTTTCAATCTTTTGAAAATAAGCCTCGCCAGCACTGATTGCTATTTGAGTTATTGATATAGGCCATTCTCTCTGGAGTGAGATGGTATCTTAGCATTGTTTTGATTTGCATTTCTCTTATGGCTAGAGATGTTGAACATCTTTTCATGTATCTATTGGCCACTTGGACTTCTTCCTGTGTGAATTGCCTCTTCATTTCATTTGCCCTCTTTTCAATAGGATCCTTTATTTTGGTTGGCTTACTTTTCTTCAGCTCCCAGTATATTCTGGTTATGAGCTTCCTATCTGAGTTGTTGGTGGTGAATATTTTTTCCCAGTCTGTTGGTTCTCTTTTTACATTGTTGATAGTTTCCTTTGCTGTGCAGAAGCTTTTTAATTTGACAAGATCCAATCTGTTAATAATGGGGATAATTTCTTTTGCTCTTGGTCTCTTGTCAAGAAAGTCTTTGCTGACCCTTATGTCTTTTAGATATTTGCCTAATTTGTCTTCTAGGAGGTTCAGTGTTTCACTTTTAATGTCTAGGTCTTTGATCCACTTTGATTTGATTTTGGTGCATGGTGATAGGTGTGTGACTAATTTCATTCTTCCACATGTGGATGTCCAGTTTTCCCAGGACCATTTGTTGAACAGGTTGTCCTTTTTCCATTGTATGCATTTGCCCCCTTTGTTGACGATTAAGTAATTGAGGGTATTTGGGTTTGTCTCTGTATCTTCATTTCTCTTCCACTAGCCTGTCTGTCTATTTTTGTGGCGGTACCAAATTGTTTTTACAGCTATTGCTTTGTAGTGCAGCCTGATGTCTGGTATTGTATTGCCTCTTGCCTTGGTCTTGTTTCTCAGGATTGCTTTGGCTATTCTTGGTCTCTTTTGGTTCCATATGAATTTAAGAATTGTTGTTTCAAGTTCTTTGAAGAAACTTGTAGTTATTTTGATAGGAATTGCTTTGAATCTATATAGCAGTTTAGGTAGTATAGTCATTTTGACTATATTTATTTTGTCTATCCAAGAGCAGGGGATACCTTCCATTTTCTAATGTCTCCCATTACTTCTTTCTTCAATGTAATGTAGTTTTCGTTGTATCTTTCACTTCCTAGGTTAGGTATACTCCCAGGTATTTAATTTTTGCTGAGCTATTGAGAATGGAATTGTTTTTCTGAGTTCTTGCTCAATAAGTTCATTGTTAGTGTAGAGAAAAGCTATTGATTTTTTAGTGTTCATTTTGTAGCCTGTGATTTGGCTAAATTTTTATATTATTTCCAAGAGTTTCGTAGTGGAGTTTTTAGGGTCTTCCATGTATATAGTCATATCATCTGCGAATAAGGATAGTTTGTTTTCCTCCTTTTCAATGCAGATTTTCTTTATTTCATTTTCTTATCTGATTCCTATGGCGAGTGTTTCAAGGACTTTTTGAATAAGAGTGGGCAGTTTTTTGTTCATTCTTAAATATTTTTTAGCAATTTTGCCCATTGTCCATTGTAGATGTATGGTTTTCAGGTCAGTGTGGTAACACAGGTAAGCACAGTTGTCACAGATGCAGAGAAAGGTAGATACAATGTATTTTAGCTTTCTTTCTTGCATTCTTACAGGACTTATAAATCTGACTAATCGTTCACCTCTTCCAGTTTCCTCCAATATATATTGTACTGAAGGTTAGGATTATAAAATAAATAATCTCAACTTTTTTGTGTTACTAGGAATCATGCCCAGGGCTTTAACACTGAGCTATATCCCCAGCCGGTTTTTATTTTTGATGTGGAGTCATGATCTCATTAAGTTAAATTGCCCAGGTAAGGTTTGAACTTGTAATCCTCCTGCCTCAGCCTCTCAGAGTGCTGCATTTCTAGGCCAGCATCACAAGGCCTGGCTTTGCCCTTATCTTTGTATACCCTAAAATCCCATTTTGGTTACTGCGTAGCTATCATACTTTTATTTTTCTCAGACTTTATATACCCCCTGGTACCCAGGATTAACATCGCCGACCTCCTGGAACTTGTTACAAATAATTAAGTTACACTCCACACCTGTGTAGTCAGAAATTAAGTAGTGGGCCCAGAAATCTGTGTTTTACCAAACCCTTGGGATGGGGGGTGGGGGTTTTGATGCATACTCTAGTCTGAGAAATATTGGTTAAAATAACTTTTAGCTTTTCCTTTTTATTCTTTAATTACTAAAGATATTCTGAGTAAGTCTTCTTTTCAAGAATTGTTTTTAAAAATCAAAATTTTCTAATGTGAGCCAAGTTGCCATGGCTGTACATGCAGCACTTGGGAGGCTGAAACAGGAGTGCAAGTTTGAGGCTAGCCTGGGCTGCATGGCAAGACTCTGTCTCCAAAAAAAATTTTCTTACGTCTAAACTGTTATTCAGTCTTCTTTGACTTTTAACAAACTAATATGCTTACTTTTTAACAGTGATTTTATGTCTAAGTTCATAGTGCCTATATACTTTCTATCCCAGTACTTCCTATTATTAATATCTTGAGTTAATATTGTGCTTTTGTTACAATTGATGGGCCAATATTAATACAGTATTACTAACAAGAAAGCATAGTTTACATTAGGGTTCTGTTGTTGTTTGAGACCAATATTGCTATGCTTTTCAGGCTGGTTTTGAACTACTGATTTTACTGTCTCATCCTCCCAAGTAGATGGGACTGTAGGTACATGCCACCATGTCTAGAGGGTTTCCTTTTTGTGATGCATATCCTCTTGCTTTGGACAAACGTACAGTTATATCCCTCTACCGTTGTAGCCTGATACAGGATAGTGTCACTTGCCTGAACATCCTGTCTGCTCCATCTGGTTATTCTTTGTCTTCCTTTACCCTGCGTGTCTGACAACTGCAGATTATTATCTCCATAATCTTGCATTTTTTTCAGTATGTAGTCTTTTCAGAATGCTTTCATTTACTTAGCACTATCATATTTAAGGCTCTTCCATATATTTTCATAGCTTGATAGCTCATTTCTTTCTGTTGTTGAATAATATTCCATCGTCTGAATATACCAGCTCATCCATTGAAGGACAGCTTGGATGCTTCCAAGTTTTTGGTAATTATGAATAAAAATGATACATGCATTTTTGTGCAGGAGTTTGTGTGGACATAAATTTTCAACTCATTTGAGTAAATGCTAGGAGCACAGTATGCTAAGACCGTGTTTAATTTTGTGAGAAAATACTAAACAGTCTGTCTTCCAAATTAGCAATATCTTTTTGAATCCTATGACAGTGAACAAGGGCTCCTGTTGTGTTATGTTCTCATCAGCATTTGGTTTCGTCAGTGTTTTGGGTTTTAGCCCTTCTAGCAGACCTGTTGTAGTATCTCACTTTAATTTGCAAGTCCCTTATGGCATATGGTGTTAAAAGTGTCTTTTCATATGCTTCTTTGTCATCTGAATATCTTCCTTGGTAATGTGTCTATTCAGGTCTCTTGTCAGTTTTTTTTTTTTTTTTCAATATTGGGGATGGAACCCAGAGCTTAGTACAAGCTAGGGCAAGGGCTGTACTAGTTAAGCCATAACCTAACCCCTTGCTCATTTCTTAATTAAATTGTTTTCTTGTTTTTGAGCTTTAAGAATTCCTGAATATTTTAGATACTGATCCTTTATTATATTTGAATCTTTCAGGTATTTTCTCCCAGTATGGGATTTGTTTTCTTATTCTTTAAACCAAACTTTTTGATACCAGGATGCAGTTTAGTTTGAAGAACAGTCTCTAAAAAATAGGCAGAAGGCCAGGAGGTGGTGGTACTTGTTGTGCAGTAGGTTGATGGAGGACACCTTTGAAATGGTGAGCATCAGCAGGAGGGGAGTAGGGAGCAAAGCCCCACCTTCTGTCTGGTTAGGAACAGCATTAGAACCTAGTAGGAGCATACTGACAGGAGATGGAGCATGTTTGTCACTCACCTCCTGTTTGAAGCTCATTTTTCCTGATGGTCTAGTCCTTCAGTGGCCACAGATCCCTGCTATAAACAGTGGCTTTCACAGAGCGAAAGTTTGAATTATAATGAGGCCTAATCTGTTAGTTCTTTCTTTCATGGATCATGATTTTAGTGTTGTATCTAAAATGTCATCACCAAACCCAAGATTGCCTATTTTTCTTTTCTCCTGCTCTTCTTCTGTCCTTCTTCCCCTACTTACTCTTCTTATTTCTTCTTTCCTCCTTCCTCCTTTCCTTACTTATCCTTTGTATGTAGTGCTAGGAATTAAATCAATGGCCTCATACACAGTAAACAGACACTCTTCCACTGAGTCTAGCCTGCCCTGTTATTTTCTAGGAGTTTATAGTTGTGTGTTTCACATTTAGGCCTATGGTCCTTGCATGTGTATGCCCAGTTGACTCAGCATCATTTGTTGAGAAGACTGTCCTTACATTGTTGCTTTTGTTTCTTTGTCAAAGATCATCTGACTATATTTTAAATATTAATAATAATTAACTGTATGTTATAATGGCCCATATATCTTGATGGTCTGTGTATATTATAGTCTTTTTATTTTGTTCTGTTGATCTACTGGTCTATTCCGTAAGTCATATCTCACTGGCCTGCTTACTGTATCTTTCATTATAGTAAGACTTGAAGTCATATAGTGTCAGTCCTCGGACTTCTTTCTTATCTTCCAAATTTGTGCTGGCTATTTTGAGTCTTCTGTCTTTCAGTACAATCTGTCAGTATATTCAGAAATAATCTGTTAGGATTTCTGTTGGGTTTCATTGAATCTGTAGATTAAGTTGAGAAGAACTGACTTCTTGACAATATTATTTTCTTAACCTTGTTTATAGAATCTCTTTTTTCCACTATTTTTATTAATATATATGTGTGACACATAATATGTACAATGCGCTTGAGTGTTTTGTGCACATGCATATCACAACAATATTATGATCCCTTCCTCTCCCCTTTTTGGCCCTCCCACACCGTTCCTGTACCCCTCATAATTCCCACTATCAGACTCATCTGGGTCTATAGAATGCCTGTATTCTGGGTTTCCCAAATCAGAGAAACCATGTGATGTTTAACATATTTAATTTTCTGCATCTGACTTCCTTCGCCACTCAAATCAGCACTCTTTATCTCAGCTTCCCACCCATAGAAGGGCCTGCAGTGGCCATATTGTGATGCCTCTTCTCTCGGTCCAGCAGAGCCCTTTATTGGGGAGATTTGCCGAAAGTTTTTGTCTGTATCTTGCTATATCTTTGTTGAGATTCTTTAACATGGCCTCATGCACCAGTCCACATAATAAAAGAGCTATAACAGTAAAATTCATAAGGCCAGAAAATATAATAAAAAGAGAGAAGTTAAATTTCAAATTCCTTAGGTAAGTACTGAAAGGTAAATGTTTGTACGTTCAAAAGACATTCAGATTTTCATTATATCAATCAGTTTTCTTAGGATAAAATTACATCCAAGACCAATTAAGTGAAGTGCTGCATTAAATGAGCTTGAGTCTATATTGAATTGCTACGTTAAATGAACTTTATATCACATAAGTGTGATTCTCTGTATGGGCCACTCTGCTTCTTCAGTTTAGGGGAGGGGGGATAGTTTGCCCAGACCTCAGTCCTATAGTAGATCTAAGAAGAACTGTTAGTTTTCAGTTTGTTCAGCTTTTTCTCTTTCACTGTGAGGATGGAAAAAATGAATTCCAGGCTCCTTATATGCCAGACCAGAAAATAAAAGTCTTCTTTTCTTTTCACTTGAATATTTGTATCTGCCATTTCTTTAACCTTTATTAATAGAGACATAAATATATTCCTTTTCTATTTATTTCACTTCATTTCATTGCATAATTCTCTGATGCAAAAGTTACCTAATTTTAGTACATGTGAATTAACTTATTTTATCTCTTTTCCATAAACAGAAATCATTTTGTTTATTCACCACATCTGGAGTAAATATGCTATTCTGTGTTCTGTTCATTTTCAACTTTAACAAAACCCATCTGGAATTTATTGCAATGTAGTATGTGTGAAAATCCTGTGTTCTTCATTTTTATATCTAGCAAATCGTCAATTGTTTGCTATTTTTTTTTCTTGCAGTGGTGGGGTTGAACCCATAACTTTTCCCCTGAGTTACATACATCTCTAACCATTTTTCTATTTTGTTAAAAATTTTCAGACAGGGCCTTAACTAAATGGCTGAGTTGCCCAGACTGGCTCAAGTTTGCAGTCTTCCTGCCTTCTCCAGCCAAAGTACTAGAATTATAGCATATTCCACCATAGCCAACTTAAAAAGTGAGCCTTATATTTTTGTGTTGCGTCTGGTTTATCAACTGTTAGGTTCTTCTAGTAGTTCAGATCTGTTTGCTAGAATTTCTATTCTTAATCAAGTTCCATAAGATTTTGATGATTGCTTCTTTGTAGACAATTAAGATCTACAGCAGGTTTTTTTGACTCTGTTGCATGATTTTTTTGCCCCTTGGTTTTTTTTTTTTTTAAATGAAAGGAATGTCTTTTACCACAGATAAAATATATGTTATAGTTAATGTATTTAAGTAACAAAACTTCCTTTTTATTATTTTATTATTAGTTTTATTATAACATTAAAGAAAAATAAGAGGAAAAACCCTGAGGGTCTCAAATTGGACATACCTGGCAGGATTGTTAGGCATATTTGTATTTAGGTAAATGCATGTTATTTAAGAAAATGCATATTCTATTTTTGCCTACATATTATTTGAGGTGAGTTTCAGTATCAAGCTTTTGCGTTACATAAAGGGTACAAGTGGCTTTAGACTAATATATAGATCTAATATAACTTATTTATTTTTTTGAGACAGGGTCTCAGTCTATAGCCCAGGCTAGTCCTGAACTCACTGTGGAGTCTAGACTGGCCTAGGACTCACAGCAATCCTCTATCTCAGCCTCCTGAGTGCTGGGATTACAGGCGTTCACCACCATGTCCAGTTTATGTGGTGCTGGGGAATCGAACTCAAGTACTTAGTACTTGTTTTAGCACTTTCTAGTCAAGTGCTTTAACTACTGAGCCATCCCTCCAGCCCCCTAATATAATTTAAATTAGAGTTGATTTAATTCTTGCTACATTTATTTTCTAAAAAAGGATATGATACATGCATGGCAATTGCAGGGCCCTGGGTTCAATTTCCTAGCATCTCACAACACACCTATAGAAAATAAATGAATAAATAGAAAATAAAGACCTACATTCATGAGGCCTGACTCAGTTAAAAAATTATATCTATAAATGACTTATAATATCATTATATTTTCTCATTCAATAGTACTATGTAGAAATGCAGGCTTTTGGTATATTTATCTTATAGTTTCTGAATTCATTTAATTTTACTTTTGTCCATTGATATTCTTAGAGTTGTATAGGTATTCCTTAATGCCATTCAAACTGGAATATAATATTTCTTCTTTTTCTATATTCATTTGTCACTTTTTTCTTCTTAAAGTTTTTCTCATACCATGTGCATATAATTGATATCAGGGATGGCATGGTTTTCCTGTGTTAAGTGTGTCATGTCCAGAAAGAAATCCTTCAAATGGAATATGTAAGAAATAATTCAGAATGACTGTCAATTTAAAAATCTATTCTGACATGTTTGAGATAATCATGATTTAATTTTTTTATTTTTTATTAAATTGCCAATTTTCTTTGTAGTGTTGGTCTTACATTCCTGGAATAAATCCTTTTTTTGTATAGGAGGCAAATCTTTCAGTGTGATGCTACATTCAATTTTGTAAATGTAAAGTTTATAGGAGTTTTACATGCATTCAAATGTCTAGTGTTGTCTTTGCCATGATGGACAGACCCTTGACCTTGACCCTTCAGGGTGGTTCTGTAGCTATCCCATTATTATTATTTTTTTTACAGGGTTTCACTCTGTAGCCCAACCTGGTCCTGAACTCACTATGTAGCTCAGGCTGGCCTTAAACTCACAGCAATCCTCCTGCCTCAGCCTTCTTAGTGCTGGGATTACAAGTGTGCAACACCATGCCCAACTAATTTTTATGTGGCACTGGGGAATCAAACCCATGGTCTAGCACGTGCCAGGCAAGTGCTTTAACCACTAAGCTGTGCCCTCAGTCCCTGCGGCACTTGTGAAAGCCTGTGTAACAAAATAGTTGTGGTTATATCTGAAGACTCGGTGAAATATTAATCAAAGTAAAGCTAATCTGTTAAGGAAAAGCAGCATTTATTTTAATTTAATTTTATCTGAATTGTTAAAGCCATTCAAAAATGTTATCTACCAGTGTCTTTTGCCTATTTATCTTTCACAATTGTCAATAGTCTCCTCTGACTAGTGTGTTCTCTTCCCCCTTCTTATCAATCATGAGTATTTGCCAAATGTCGTTTCTCCAAGCTGAGGCCATTGTCTACTTTGGCAATTTTGATTGTTGTCTGGGGGATCCTAAGACTCTTTTAGGATATCTTCAGGGCCAAACGATTTTCATAGTAATATTAAGATATTAGCTAGGTGTGGTAGCACATACCTGAAATCCTAGCACTGGGAGGCTGAGGCAGGAGGATTGCAAGTTTGAGATCATCCTGAACTACATAGCAAGTTCAAGGCCAACTTAGACTACATAGTGGGACCGTGTCACCAAAAATGACATTATTTGGTTTTCCATTATTTTTTTATGAGCATACAAATGGAATTTTCTAGAGACTACATAATGAGTGATGATGCTATTTCTCTAATGACTAATGAAATATGTGAAGAAAACAGCTGTCCTCTATTAAGCCCAGAATTAAAGATATTGATAAAATGCCTGTTAATTTTTATTGTGGAAAATATATTTTTCAAAAAATATTAATGTTAATGTGTTATGGGTTGAGTATGGTTACTTAAATGAGTGAATAAATATGTTTTTTAAAGCATTGCTTCTTGAGGCAGATGTGGTGGGCCATACCTGTAATCCCAGCACTGTAGAGTCTGAGGCAGGAAGATATCTGTGAGTTCAAGGCCAGCCTGGGTTACATAGTGAGTCAGGAACAACCTGAACTACAAATTAAGACCCTGTTGCAAAGAAAAAAAAATGTATTTCTTTGTTTTAATTTTCGAATGCAACAGTTATCTGTAGTCTGTATGAATAAAAGCTCTTTACAGTCCTCAATAGTTTTGAAGACTATAGGGATCCTGAGACCAAGTTTAAGTGTTGTAGCTCTGATATTGCCCATTCAGATCTCCCTTTGTTTCTCAGAACCTGTACATATTTGTAAGGCTGACTCTCAGATGAAGACCGCATTTTGGGAAGCAGCACAATGATTTTCCCTCCTGAGTCATTCTGTCTACAATTCTGAGAGATGCAGAAGGTGCGTTGGATTAAAGATTAGTGCAAACCTCTGAAATATGTGGCATCTGTGACATCTCAGAGACTAACATGTGAGAGCTGCATTTTCATTTCAGCTTCTCAGAATAAAATATCTGGAACTAGAATTGGAGTATAAAATAGAGTATTTTTGAACCTTCTCTTTGTGGCAGGCTCTTAAGTAATCCTGTTTTTGAGTAGCTCAAAGTATAGCAGATAGCCAGAAGATGATTTTATGTCTGTGCCAACTGTCTTTGCTCTACTCGTTATATTTAAGATTGCCCTAGTGCCTAAGTGCTATGATGTTCAGTTTTATAATGCCTCTCTTACCTATCTCTTTCTGTCTCTCTTTCTCCCTTTTCTGTGTTTACCGTGTTCGATATACATTAATTACCCAGAATGCCATGTGCATGAGAGTTGATAGTTACTTTTTATGGAGCAAAAACAAGAAACAAGTTTGTGGTTTTCCTGGGCTTGTCAGACTTTAAATCTGTGACAGACTTTGTATTTTCATTTGAGGTCTTGTGTGTGTAAGCTCACCTGCATGTTGGTTTATACATTTATTTTTGCTAAATAGGCTAATTGAAACTTTATTTGAACCAACACTTGTCGTACCAATATGCCTTGCCACAACCTAATACCACTCTATCCACACCCCCTGCCTAGCTCTTGTCTTGGGCTTCGTACAACTGGCAGATATATGTATGCACTCCTCCTTCCTATCTCCTCATCCTCTTCCAACTAAATTACCTGTATTGAAACTGGACACAGCAATCCGCTTTCCCAATCCTTTCCACTGCCTCTTCTAGTCCACTGCTGCCATATTTACCTCCTAAAATAAAGCTTACTTCATGTTGCTTCTCAAAAACTGGTGACTCTACTGGATTCCCAGGTCCTTCACGATCCACTTCTATCCAGTTACCTTCAGATACTCACCCTGCCAACCTTTATTCTCATCTTGAAGTCTTTGGCCATTTTTGTTTACTGGGCCTGCAATGTCCTCTCTCCTCTCTGAAGCCTTCTGTAGCTTAAATTCTCCCCTTCCCTTTGCAAATGCCAGATGTGCTTTTATTCTAGCTGTTTAACAGTCGGATGAGTGTCATTACATTATGTGAAGTTTGTCTCCCCATCTATGTCACAAAGCCCTTGAAAGTTAATGACAAACTCTTTTTGTATCTCCAATTTCCAGTGTAAAGTATGGCTTTATTGACTGTGAGGCATATAAATATGTTGATTAACTGGTAACACTTCCTCCTTAACTGGAATTCTCCTCAGTAAGTATTTATTGAACATTTACTCTGAGATAACGTGGGAGTTGGACCAACCCTCAAGTAGTCACAAGCCTCAGGTGGAAGAGATTATGCAGTCAGTGTAGATGTCTGAACAGAGGAAATATTGAGGGAAAGCTCATTTGATCTGGCCCTACATAGATTAAATGGAATTTCAAAGGCTGAAAAAGAGTGGGCATGGGGACAGGTGGGATTCCATGCAGAGCCACCAGCCTGTACAAAGGCATAGAGTCCTACAGTACAGTCATCCTTCTATGTCAGTGAGAGAGTGGTTCTAGGATTTCCTGTAGAAACTTAAATTCATAAATGCTCAAGTCTCTTGTATGAAATGGCAGAGGATTTACATAGAATCTACAGACATTCCCTCTGTCAACTTTAAATTATCTCTAGTTTCTTATAATACCTAATATAGTATAAATGTTATGAAAATAGTTACTATACTATGTTGTTCAGGTAATACTGACAACTAAACATCTGATATTACCTCAGTGCTGAATCATTTTTTCTCAATGCTTTTGATCCACGGTTGGTGGAATTGGCCGGTACAGCATGCATTCATATAGAGAGCCAACCTTACATGGCCTGGGTGGGGCATAACAAATTTGTCCCTGTATCTGTCTTGGTAGGTGGATTCTAGATTTGAGATAGCTTGGAATGCCCTGCAAAGAAATTTAAACTTTACCCTACAGGCAATGAGGAAACAGTTTATAATTTTAAATAAGAAAGTTTCTAAAGTAGCCACGCATGGTAGCACATGTCTGTAATTCCAGCTTTTCAGGAGACTGAGGCAGAAGGATGGCAAGTTTGGAGCCAGTCTAGGCAACTTGGTGAGACCTTGCTTTAAACAAAAATTTAAGCTCAGGACTCCCTGGGGTCGATTACCAGTACCTGTATCAGCACTACTAAGAAAATAATTGACTAAGAGCTTTATAACAAAAATACATTTTCCCAGTTGCTCTCCATAGCATGAAATGCACTGTTTGTGGTCCTGTATAGGAAAATGAATCAACCTTTTCATTTTTCCTGGCCTGCTTAAAATTCTGGCTCACCTCATGCTTGTGGATTTATACCAGATGTGCCATTCTTTGGGCTGACAGGTCATAGTGGAGCTCTAAGGTATTGTAGCAAGATCTCTGGGCTTGAAGTTCCATTAGATAGGGGTTCAAGTCTTCTGTTGCGTTAATTTTGTTCCTGGGCATCTTTATATATGCAAAATAAAATGAAAGACTATCAAAGTGAATTATTGGGGAAATACCACCGTCATTTGAACTAACTTTATTTCCTTTGTTGACCCCCCATCCATAGCACATGTTTCGCTTGATTTACTTGCTGCTTTTAATTTTCTTTAGTTGACCCTTCCTAAGCATTTGCCAAGGAAATCCATTGTTATCCAAAGAGTGAGCCAGATAGCTGCTTCAGTGAATATTTAAAATGAGGCAGCTCCATTTAGCTGAATTTTTCTGAGTCAGGGGTTACAGGAAGGAGTTTTTAAGGTATCTGTGGGTAAATTTAAAAATTTCCAGCTTCCCCTTTGTTGAGTTTCTCTTATAGCATCATTATTTTGTTTTAATAAATTCTCAGAAATTGAAGTATAGTGGTGCATACCTGTAAATCTTAGAACTCTGGGATGCTGAGGCAGGAGAATCATAAGTTCAAGGCCAGCCTGGGCAACTCAATGACTCAGTGAGACTCTGTCTTGGGTAAAAAAATAAAAATAAAAAAAATAAAAAAGGAGCTGAGGATGTGGCTCACTGTGAAGGTTCTGGGATCAGTCCCCATTACCACATACATAAAAAGAATTCCCAGAACAATATGTACACCTATTTGAAAGTATGACTTTAGGATACATTCTAAAACCACACATAAATTACTTTTTTAGCTTCCCATCCTTTTTTTTTTTTTTTTTTTTGCCTATGATGGCTAGTGTAGAATTGCTAGAACCATGCATTTTACATCACTTTCTGAATGAAATGGATAATTGGGGGGGGGGGAGGTATTCTGCATCATCTTAGACATTTTCCTGCTTTCATTCACTGCTAATCGCTGTATAGAGCTCATGGGCACTTTATTAGTTCACACTGGAAGCAAACTTCAGTTGTGCTACTCTGTTAGTCTTACTTTTCATCATTGTAGTGAGTCCCATAGACAGTCATTAACTGTAAATATTCACTCTCATGCTACCTGCATTTAAAAAGGAACACTGGTGGAGAGAGTAGGGTCAGGGAACATATCCTGTTTGGATTTTATGATTTGTGTTTAGGATAATATTGTTTCCACTTTTTTTATTTTTCTCCTATTGAGTTTAAAGTAGCAACAAATGTGTTAAATGGACTCCTTGGAAATTTAAGGGTGGAGCTTGAAGGAGAGATGAGGGCTACAGATGCAGATTGAGTATCCTTTATCTAAAGTGCTTGGGACCAAGAGTTTTTCAGATTTTGGATTTTTTTTTCAGAGTTTGGAACATTTGATTATACATAAAGAGATATCTTGGGGATGAGAACCAAGTCTACATATGAAATTCATTTATGTTGCATAAACTGTTTTTTTTTTTTTTTTTCTTGAGTCAGGGTCTCACTCTGCAGCCCAGGCTGGTCCTGAACTCATTGCTGTAGGACAGTCTGCCTGCCTCAGCATCCTGAGTGCTGGGATTATAGGCATGTGCCACCATGCCCAGCTTTATGTGGTGCTGGGGAATTGAACTCAGGGCCTTACATTTGCAAGGCAAGATTTTTATCCACTGTGCCATTCCTCCAGCCCCATGTTGCATGTACTTTTACTCATATAGCCTGATTTTATATCCTGTATTCAGTCACTTTCCATCACTGAGACAAAATACCTGACACCCACAACTTAAAGGAGGAGAAATTTATTTTGGTTCATGGTTTCAGTCCATGAACAATTGGCTCCAAGGCACAAATGGCATGGTGGAAGGACATTGCAGAGGAAAACTATTCAACTCATGGCATACAGGAGGCAGACAGAAAAAGGAACCAGGAACAAAAATATACCCTTCTGGGTCACATTTCCAGACATTCCTGGTGACTCACCTCCAAATAGGACCAACCTCTTAACAATACATCAGTTACTGAACTCGTCAATGGGTGAGTCCACTGATAAGTACACTATTCCATCTTCCAGTCACTTCCCAGCATCTGAGACTTCCTGGGGACATTTTATATCTAAACTGTACCATACAGCATTTTTAATATGCCTCTGTTTTGGTTGTGAGCCATCACAGCAGGTCAGGTATAAGATCTTCCAATTGTCGTGTTATATCGGTACTCACAAAGTTTAAGATTTTGGAGCATTTCTGTTTTTCATATTAGTGATGCTCAACTTGTAGTATGTTTTCTTAAAGGATAGAGTAAATCAAATTAAGTTTGTAAAGCATTTTATCTCAATCAGATGGAAGCTAAGATCCAGAGTAAAGTACAGGAACCTATTGTTTTTTCTTTTTTCTAAAATTTGTTTGCTTCTTAGAGAGGATATCCATGCATGTAGGCAGCTAGATTAGAAAGTCAGAGTCCAAGTGATAGGAGAAGGGCACACTTACAAGGGCAGTTTGGCTCAGAGAGTTCCAATAGGGTTTACTAAATATGGCATCTGGACTTCACCTATATGTTTGACCTGCTGTGTTGTCAGAGCCTGAGCAGGATGAAGAGGGCATATACATGAGATAACAGCTCAGTTTTGTGAGTTAGAACCTGGTAAGTATAAGAAGGATAACGGTGCAGAGAAGAGTTGGGGAAGATATGGGAGATTGGTTATATACAAGGGCATTGTTCGGGAAAGCAGAAAGAAATTTCCTCTATTTTATTGATATGTATAAGTGCAAAACATAAAATTTATGTTGAGTATTTTGTGCACATACATATGGCAAAGATAAAATCCCTCCTCTCTTTTCAACCCTCTCCCTTTCTCCCCCTCCCCTCCAGTTCCCGTTATTCCCCACATTAAGTTCTTTGAAATCATTGTGATCTGGGTTTCTCATATCAGAAACCATTTAGTATTTCACCTTCTGCTTCTGACTCACTTCACTAAGCATGATGGTCTCAAGTTGCCTCCATTTACCTGCAAAGGCCTCCAACCTATCTGTCTTAATAAGTGAGTAGTATTCCATTGTGTAGATCAAGAACACAAACAGCAACCAGTGCTGGTGAGACTGTGGGGGAAAAAGGAACCCTCCTGCACTGCTGATGGGAATGTAAACTGGTACAACCACTATGGAAAGCAGTATGGATGTCTCTCAGAAGGCTGGAAATAAACATCCTCTTCAATTCAGTGATACCTCTTCAGGGAATTTTCCGAAAAGAGTTCAAAACAACATATAACAGAGATACATGTATGCCCATGTTCATAGCAGCACAACTAACAATAGCTAAAATGCGAAGATACCAAAATACCCATCAACAGACCAATGGATACATAAATTGTGGTATTTATGTATTTGAGTAGAATACTTCTCATCTATAAAGACAGATTTTTTTATTGTCAATGAAAGGAGGTAAAAATATAGGAAAAGGGAAAAAACTAAATTAAACTCTGTTTTGTTGGGATGAAAGGTGTAAGTGAAAACTTAATGGTTTGTGGGTACACATCTGTATGTTAGTTAAATATATGATTAATATTTGGAGATGAGCTTAATATATACATGAAATACATGTATATATACATAATATATACATGAAAATGTGTGTGCACTCATATATATGTGTGTATTTCCTGTATCCCCTGAAGAAGCTTGGGAACAGCAGCACCACAAGAACAAGGAGCACACCTACCATCCAGACCTTGCCTCCTACATACTGTTCTTGACTAAAAAGACAAAGTTTTGTGACCATTGGAGAGATTATGTCAACTTGAGCAATCAAGAACCACACCTAGATTGGTGGGAACCACGCCTAGATTAGGCAATTGGGAACCAGCCTGGATTAGCGTGTGAATGATTTGTGGGCCAGCAAATGAGGAAAGAACACCCACACGGAAGTGGACAGCTGCTGCCCTGCAGCCCCTCTCTGGGACGTCCCTGAAGGACAGTGGTGAAGGAAAATCTTCACAGTGGGCAGAATTTCGAGCAGTACATATGGTCATGCATTTTGCTTGGAAGAACAAATTGTAAGATGTGCGAATATATACTGATTAATGGGCAGTAGCAAATGGCCTGGCTGCCTGGTCTGGGACATGGAAGGAACACAACTGGAAGATTGGTGAGAAAGATATTTGGGGATGAGGTATGTGGATAGAACTCTCCATGTGGGCAGAGGATATACAGATATTTGTGTTCCATGTAAGTGCTTGCCAGAAAGTAACCTAAGCAGAGATGAATTTAGTAATCAAGTGGACAGGATGACTCGTCTGTCAAAAGCAGTCATCCTCTTTCCTCAGCCACTCCTGTTATTGCCCAATGGGCTCATGAACAGAGGGCCATGGTGGCAGGGATGGAGGTTGTTCATGGGCTCAACTACATGTACTTACCGTCACCAAGGCTGACCTGGCTACAGTTATTGCTGAATGCCCACTGTACCAACTAGAGAGACCAACACTGGGTCCCTGATGTGGCACTATTCCTCAGGGTGACCAGCCTGCAACCTGGTGGCAGGTTGAGTATATTGGGCCACTTCCACCATGGAAAGGACAGCATTTTATCCTTACCAGGATAGGTACTTACTCAGGCTATGGATTTGCCTTTCCTGCACATTATGCTCCTGCCAGAACTACCATTCATGGACTTACAGGCTGCCTCATCTATCGTCAGGGTGTCCTGCACAGCATTACATTTAAACAGGGAGCACATTTCAGCGCTAAAGAAGTGTGGCAGTGGGGCTTATACCCATGGAATTCACTGGCATTATCATGTTCCCCATCATCCAGAAGCGTCTGGACGGACAGAACAAAAAATGGACTTCTGAAGACACAATTATAGTGCCAGCTAGGTGGTGGTAATACCTTGCAGGGTTGGGTCAGCGTTCTGCAGAATGCTATGTATGCTCTGAATCAGTGACCAATATATGGTACAGTCTCTCCCATAGACAGGATTCTCGGTCCAGTACTCAAGGGGTGGAGATAGGGATGGTACCACTCACCATCATCCCAGTGGCCCATTAATTAAATTTTTGCTTCCTGTTTCTGCAACCTTATGTTCTGCTGGTCCAGAAGTCTTAGGTCCAGGATGGGGAAGGCTGAAAGTTGAGACTTCCCCTTGGTCATTTTGGCCTCCTTGTACCACTGAACCAGCAAGCAAAGAAGGAAGTTACAGTATTAGCAGAGGTGATTTATCTAGACTACCAAGGGGAAGTTGGATTAATGCTCCATAATGGAGGCAAGGATGGCTATGTTTGGGCTGCAGGAGATCCTTTAGGGCGCCTCCTGGTCTTACCATGTCCTCTTATTAAAGTCAATGGGAAATTGACACAACCATCTTGCCAGTCCAGACAAGATGACAAATGATTCAAAACCTTCAGGAATAAAGGAATGGGTCACCACTCCAGAGAAATTAATTTAGACCTGCTGAGGAATGTGCTGAAGGCCGAGGAAATACAGAATGGGTAGTAGAAGAAGGTAGTTATACATACAGCTGTGGCCACATGACCAGTTACTGAAATGATGGCTGTAATTAGAATTTCTGTCATCATGCATAGATAGATAGATAGATAGATAGATAGATAGATAGATAGATACACACAGACTAGGTATTGGAATTTGTTAAGTTACAGTCTAATGTTAACCAATTGAATGTCGGGAGAATAGGTATTCTCCAAAGAGAAACTCTATTCTTCATTGTGGGGAGGAGTTTATTGTGTTTCCATTTGTACGCAGTGCAGTTGTGCTATGTTAGGCATAATTACTAACTTGGCCATTATACTTGGGAATTAAGTATGGTTCAAGGAGATGTGTCTGATTGTCAAGTTGAAAAGGGGTGAATTGTGACCATTGGAGAGATTATGTCAATTTGAGGCAATCAGGAGCCACATCTGGATTGGGGTTTGGGATTAGGCAATTGGGAACCAGCCTGGATTAGAGTGTGAGTGATTCGTGGGCCAGCAAATGAGGGAAGAACACTCACCTGGATGTGGGAGGCCCAACTGGGAACTTGAAGGAAGAAGAAAGATTGTTACAGCTTTTTCCTCTGAGAAAACACTTGCATTCACAGTTGTCTGTGGATGCTGACTTGCTACATGCCACAGATCTTCATCGCAGATTTGCTCCTGTCTTGACTTGGTCCTGTCTGCTGGTTGCCAATCTTCAGTGGCTGGTCTCCAGTTTCTGGTCTTTGCCATTGTTCTTCAAACAACTGAGATCTGCAGCAGACTGTCACCTGCTGTCCTGCAGTCCTGGGTGGGTGTTCTACCTTGTGGTGGAGCAGCCATTGGCCCATCCAGCTCTTGCACATGCAGGCCACCATTTTGGACTATCTCTGTTCTCAGACTTATTCGTTCCAATGTCAACTTGCATCTATCTGCCCGTCGCCGATCTTCAGTTGCTGATCTTCGGTCTCAGGTCTTCATCATTGTTCTTTGAACAACTGAGATTTGCAGCAGACTCTCACTGGCTGTCCTGTAGTCCCGGATGGGTGTTCTACCTTGGGTGGGGTGGAGCAGCCATCGGACACTCAGCTCTTGCACATGTAGGCTGCCATCTTGGATTATTTCTGTCCTGAGATGTGTAAGCCTTCCAAATAGAACCTTTTTGCTACAATTTCTGTATAAATTCTGCCTTTTGTAACAACCCAAACTAATACAGATTTCTTGAGTAAATGGCTGAATGTAGGAATGGAGCATAAAAGTGTAAGACAAGTCTGGAATGTCTTTTGTGAAACAGATTAAAGGAATTCTGAAAGCATAATGGGAACATGTCAAAAGGACATAGAATCTAGGTTGAAAGAGGTTCCCACTGGCTACAGTTTTGAAAATTCATACATGAAAAAAGATGTTAGTTATTATTTATAACTCATCGAATAATATGAGTCTACTTATATAAATACATAATAAATGTTTTATGAGAAATGGTTATATACTTAGTGTCAAAATACCCCATCAGAAAATAATCACTGCTACAAAGAAACAAAGTATATTAGAATTGGAGAGGCCTAGAAAACACCATTTTGTTAAGTCATAAAATAAATACCATTATCGATGGGGCAAATAAAAAGCACATGCTCTCTGGTAGAATGTAGTAATAAAAATGCATGGCATCACTCAATTCCTCCTGTCAAAGGTGCATAATTTAAATCTACGTGAGGAAATGTCAGACAAGGTAAAATTGAGAGGCTGTATACAAAATAACTGGCATATGATCTTCAAGAGTGTCAACATTATGAACCTGAAGAAAACAGGATCTGTTCAGATAGCAAGCAATTTCTTGTGGGGTATTCCTCTGTCACTTTTCAGGAAACGTGTCTTTTTCTGTATTTTGAATTTCCTCAAATGTCAGTTGAGAAAATGGGGTCGGGAGGAGAAGAGAATTATCAATCAATACAGAAAAATTGAAGTTTGAAGGAATCCTTTGATGTCAAGTTCAAAGCAAGAGTAGACAACACCAACAGAAGATCTGAGGGTATAGCTCAGTGGTGGGACCTTACCTAGCCCACATAAGACCCTGGATCTAATCCCCAATACCACATACAAGATAACAAAACAACAACTTGCAATCAAAGATTAAGACCTACATTTCTAGAAAGGAGATTAGGAGTTTATAAGATGAAGAAGTCGGTCTGGAGGAATGGTTCAGCAGTTAAAGCACTTGCCTGGCAAGCACTACGTCAAACACTAAGTACCCGAGTTCGATTCCTCAGTACCACATAAGCTGGGCGTGGTGGCACATACCTGTAATCCCAGCACTAGGGAGGCTGAGGCAGGAAGAGTGCCATGAGTTCAAGGCCAGCTTGGGTGCCACAATGTGTTCAGGACCAGCCTGGGTACATAGAGAGACCCTGCCTCAAAAAAAAAAAAAAAAAAAAAAAAAAAAAAAAAAAAAAAAAAAAAAAAAGGCGAAGTCTGGATTTAAGCATCTAGCCTAGGTTGTAGCTGTTCCTTGCTATATGGGTATGTCTATGGCCTTATGTGCTGCTAACAATAAATAGTAATATGCTTATATATATATATATATATATATGTATAAAATATATTTTACATATATCCTATAAATGATGTGCCAAGAAATTACAAGTTTTAGAAGCAAGAGAAGTCCTTAAATTGGCAATTTTGTGATGTGATTCTGTGTGATACTGTTATCCTTACATAGGAGATCCAAATGCTGTGCTGTTTGAGTACCGCCCAACAGTGTGTACTGGTTTTGTCCCTGCCGAGTATTGCAATAATCACTGCAGAGTGTAGTTATTTGTAAACCAGACAAACAAGTTTCATCATTAAAAAAAGAAAATTAACTTACATGAGCTCATATGTGCCCTAAAGGCCAAAGTGAAGATGTTATTAGATTCACTTTTAATAATTTGACCAAGGTCAACATAGCATGGAAGAGTTCTTTTAAAATAAAAACAAAAACACTTTTTTTCCTGGATTACAGGAATGATGACAGAGACAAGATTTTGTATCTTATGTCAGTAATTTAAAAAAAAAAAAACTGCTAACAGTCCTGAGTTTTGTTCAGTTCCCTAGAAGTAGAACCTGCGACAGAGAATTTGCATAAATTTCATTCTTGAGGTGTACTTTCAAGGGAAGGGGAGTAAAGGTAGCAGGATATAGAAGAGGTTAAAGTCCAACAAAGTAGGATTACTGGTAATCAGCTGCAAATCAGGGATTATTAGTATGTCGGGACTCATTTAATCCATATAACAAGTTTGGCTTTCGTATCTGAGGAAATGGTTTTATGATGAGTAATTTTGTATGTTAGCTTGGTACTGTTGGGTAAATTTTCTCTTGCCCTACCCAACCATATATCATTATGAAAACATGGTAATGTTCCCATATTACCTATTATTTAGCTTATGGTTGCATGGATTTTTAGCATTAGTATATACCACAGGATAGTGTATTATTTATATTCATACTTACCCATAAGTACACAGATTGTTTCCTTTGGAATATCTATTCTTTTAGTTTCAACTACTACCTTGATCTTGATAATTCCCAAATCTTTTCCTCCAAGTCTTCACCTAATCTTTCCCACCCAGACTATTTTTCTGTCTCAATGTCATAAGTGAAACAAAGTAGACAGTTTTTAAGTATCACACTTAAGTTGGGCTGAGCACTTTATCATAAGTGAGGTATCATGAAATTGAGCACATGATTTGGGGCATAACTTAAAAAATACTATCTGGGCAGATTACCTAGTGTTTCTTTTTTTGAGACAGTCTTGCTCTATATACAGGCTGGTTCTGAACTCACGATGTAGCCAGGATGCCCTCAAACTCACAGCAATCCTCCTGCCTCAGCCTACCAAGTGCTGGGATTATAGACACTTGGCTCATGTGGTATTGGGGGATCGAACTCAGAGCCTTGTGCTTGCTAGGCACGTGCTCTAACCACTGTCGTATTTCTCCAGCCACCTGAGCTTCAGTTTTCTAATCTGCCCTTGGAGTTATAATACCAAAGCATATAAACGTTGGAAAAATTGGCCTGTTATGGTGGTGCATGCCTGTAATCCCAGAACCCTAGTAGGCTCTGGAGGAGGATTGTGAACTCAAGGTTCAATTACCAGTAATGGTGAGGAGTAGAGGGAGGAAAAGAAAAAATTCATGTTAAGTACATATTCCAGTGACTGGAATTTGATAAGTACCTGGTAAATGTTGTTTTTTGTCTCTTCTATGTTCAGTGTTGAAAATACTTAATTTGTCTGTTTTGACTGTAATTCTTCAGATCTCCTGTTTAGTTTATTCTTTTTGGTTCTTACCACATTTATTAAACATCAAGAAGTTTGTTACAAAAGTTGGAAATTGCAAAAGGAATATTATTTTTTTAATTTAATAGAACTTTTCTGGCTATGTTTTTGATTGAGATTTTCATTTTGTTAAAATACCAGGAGGGATACTACTATGTAAAGTAGAATTGACCGTAATACTGCTCCTGTTGATTAAAAAAAAAGAAGTCATTTTTAAGATTACTGATTTGTGAGTAAAATTTATAATCTAAAGATTTCCACTTGGGAGGTAGAAAATGTTTCATCTTCCATACAGTGCTAAATTCTAGAGCAGACAACAATTTTGAATGGCACAGTATGTGTTTTTCATGTGTCAGCCATTAAGCATTTCTGTGTTTCTACATTGTGTTAGGAGCATTGGGAGAATCAGAGGTATGAAATACTATTTTTCCATCCCCAAATGGCCATCATGTTTCTTAATACTGATTTCTGCTTTTTGTTTCGGGTGGTTATTTATGAACTCCCATTGTATTTACACACATGCCCTCGTTTGGTTTTGTGATTTCTGGAATGATTCTGAAAAAAAAAAAAAACCTATGAAGTATATAAGTATAGGCTAGAGATACCTTATATCTAGAAGGTATCTGAACATAGTAAGTACTATACGGGTCTCCGTATTCTCAGTATAAGAGCATGAAAGAAGACTTAAGAATTAAGTGGCAACTCCAAAATTGAAAAGAACCCACAGGTGATAAATAGAGAAATGAACTGTGCTCTATCCATACAATTAAATATGATTTAGTCATAAAACTAAATGATATACCTGGGTGTGGTGGCACACACCTATAATCCCAGCTATCAGGAGACTGGGGCAGGAAGCTCACAGGTTCAAGGCCAGCCTGGGCAACTTGGTGAAACCTTATGTCAAAGTAAAAATGATTAGGGTCACAACCCTAATATTGCAGTGGTAGACTGCCAACAGGTGCAAGTCCCTTTGACACTGGGAAAAAAGAGTAAAATACTGATGCACGGTGCATCATGGTGAGTCTTGGAGCATTGTGCTAAATGGAAGAGGCCAGACATGGAAGGCCAAATACTGTGATTCCATTTATATGAAATACCCAAGCTGGGTGTGTTGGTGCATTCTCATAATCTCAGCACTTGGGAGACTGAGGCATAAGAATTGCTATGAGTTCAAGACCAGCCTGGACTAAAAAGTGAGTTTGTGAACAGCCTGAGCAATGGAATGAGATCCTATATCATGTGCAAATATCACACATGTATGGATGAAATAGCCAGTGTCAACAAATTTATAGACACAGAAAATACAATAGAGTTACTAGAGGCTGAAAGATGGAAAATTATTATTTCCTGGGTATAGAATTTCCATTTGGGATATTGCAGAAGTTCTGGAAATGGATGGTGATGGTGCTTGCAGAGCATTGCAAGTGTACTGAATTGCATACTTTAAAATGACACAAGTGTAAAAAAATGGTCAAGAGTTTGGGGGTCATTGTTACAAGCCTCTAATTTTTCTTTCTTCACAGGAGCAATGGATAACAGAGGCTTCCAGCAGGGGAGTTTTAGTAGCTTCCAGAGCAGCTCCAGTGATGAAGACTTGATGGACATCCCAGGAACTGCTATGGATTTCTCCATGAGAGATGATGTTCCTCCCTTAGACCGAGAAATAGAAGGTATCAATAGTGCTGGTAACATTCTTTTTAACAAATTATCTTAAGTGTATATACAATAAAATTATTTTATTTTCTTGCACACGATCCCATGAGTTTTAACACTTGCCTATATTCCTTTTTCCCACTACTTTTATTAATATACATATGCAATACATAGTGTTTACAATGAATTTGGGTATTTTGTGCACATATATATCGTATCAACTTTACAATCCCTTCCTACTTTTGACCCTCCCACCCGCTCCCTATCCCTTCCCCCAACTCCAGCTATCACTTCATGTGGTTCTGTGTTCTGGGTTTCCCAAGTCAGAGAGACTATACAGTACTTAACATATTTGATCTTCTGCATCTAAATCATTTCACTTAAGTCACCACTCTAACTCAACTTCCTATTCCTCAGATAGGTCACAGTAGTCAAATCTTGATGCCTCTTCTCCGAATCCAACCAATCCCTTTATTGGGATATTTACCAAAATTTTTTTTCCTATATTTTGCTATATCTTTGTTGTTATTCTTAAACCTGACCTTACCCACCAGTTCACATTAGAAAATAACTACAAGCATGTAATTCAAGTGGATTGCTAAAATAAACCAAAGTTAAAACTACATCACATTGCTCCATTAAATGAACTTCAGTCTGTATCACATAAATATACTTAAAATAACAGATATGAAGGCAAATTTAGTTATTTCAGAATTTTTAACTTTCATGACTTATTTACTCACATTTCATTGATTACTAACATTCTGCTATATTTGGTGTATAATTTTATCTGTCTATCCATCCATATATTCATGCATTCGTATTCGTAAAATATTATGCCAATTCCCCATGTTGCATTATTAATCAGTAAATAATTCTATTTTGCACACTACTATGCTATTACAAATAATAATGATATGGGGAGATTTCACAGATTTTATAGAACAGCTGGTACTGTTTTAAAAGTATATCAATCAGATGATTTGATTACCAATCTATTTTTTAAATTACATTTTCTTTTTAGATGTTACCTTTCCTCCAAGTTATTTTGGTGCTGCTTATCTTTCTGCATCTTAAAGAGGATACACTCACATTCACCTTCAAAACAGTAAATTGCTTCATTCAACAAGCTTAAGAATTTATCAGTTTGCTACATTAAGTGGACTTAAATCTGTATCACATAAGTATACTACATTTAAAACAATAGATAAATAGCTGTGCATAGTTATTTCAGTTTTTTGACTTTCATAAATTGTTTACTCATATTTCACTAATTATTAACATTTTGCCCTGTTTGGTTTATCCTTTTACCTATCAATTTATCCCTAATTTCATGTGTAGCCTTACTTTTTTCTCAGCTCATTCTCCTCTAGCTGTTGTCACTTTTCCTCTGGGGTCATTGGTGTCACTGGCCTCCATTTCACTTTCTAAGTTTCCTTTAAGTTATTCTCTGCAATACTGGCTTAGTGGCTGCAAATTTCTTTAAGCTTTCTATATCATGGAAAGTTTTAATTTCTCCCTCCACTTTAAAAGATAATTTTGGTGGATATAGCAGTCTTGGTTGGCATTTATGTGCTCTTAGTGTTTGGATGACATTGCTCCATGATCTCCTGCCTTTTAGAGTCTGGGTTGAGAAGTCTGGAGTTATCCTGAGGGGCTTATCTGTGTAGGTCACCTTCTGTTTTTCTCTTATAGCTTTTAGTATTCTCTCTTTGTGTTGGGTGGGTTTCTAGTAATTTAATTATGATGTGTCGTGATGAAGATCTCTTCTGATCAAAGTTGTTTGGTGTTGTATATGGCTGCAGTAGTTCCATGTTCATTTCTTCTCTTAGATTTGGGAAAATTTCTTCCATAATTTCATTAAACATGACTTTTAAGCCTTTTGTTTTGTCCTCAGTCTTCTCCTCGACTCCCATAATTCTGAGGTTGTTTCTCTTTGAATCATCTGTCAGCCGTTGTAATGATTCACTTTCTATCCTTTTTTACTTTGTGTTCTTCATGACCTGGATGTTGCAGCTTAATCATTTTATCTTCTACCTTTGAAATTCTATTCTGAGAATGTTCGAAGTGGTTGCTTATTATTTTCTCTTTGTTTTTCACTTCCTGAATATCTGCATTCAATTTTTTAATATCTGTTGTGTTCTTCTCTAACTTCTTATATTGTCTTCATTGTCTTCTGGTTTATATCTTCTTTGTTCTCCTCTAATTGTTTTTCAATATTTGCTGTTAGCTTGGTTATGTGCTGGCCTATCTCTTGCATTATCTGTTTCATTTCCTGTTTTAATTCAAAGTATTTCTGGACCCAGAAGTTATCATCTTTTTTTTGTCTTTTTCATCTTTCGATTCTATTATTTCAGGATCCCTGGTGTCATTTTCTGAGGTGTCAGGTCTTTTTGTAGGAGATATATTACCATGCTTACTCATGGTTCTGCTGTCTCTGACTGTCTCTGTCTGCCTGTCTCTGGTACACGAGAAAAGAGAGTTTGGTAAAGGCCCAGTCCTAGATATCTCTGGAAGCTTCTGGCCCAAGGGACAGATGGGGTTTTGGAATTCTTGTCCTAGATGCCTCTGGAAGTCTCTGGGCCTCAAGATTGATGGGCGATGGAATTCCTTGGAAGACCCTGGAAGCCTCTGGCATATGGGATGGGAGGGCAGTGGACTTCCTGGTCCTAGATATCTCTGGTGCACAGGGCATCAGGGACCCAGAAGCCTCCAGCATGCCTGGGAGGGTCGGGGCAATGGTCCCCCTTTTGGGGTTTCTTGTTTGCCCCTGGCCCCCTGAATGAAGCTTTCCCACCTTTCCTGGCTTCCCTCCGCGAGGGCGGGCTCTCCACCCTCGGAGAAGCGCCCACTACACTGAGCCGTTCAGCAGATCAGCAGCCTTTTTTTCCACTTCTTTTCTGCTCTTGTGCTAGTTTCTCTCTCTGCCTCTTGTGCTAGTTTCTTCCTAGGCACTTTATAAGGGTGACCCCGAAAAGCCCTGATGTGCTCTTCTGAGCTTTCTTTTACTCTGAAGGGTTCAGTCTTGGGCTTTTTTTTTTTTTCCTTTTTTTTTTTTTTTTAAGGTTCCTGCTTTTGTCATTGCCTGTTATGGCTGCCGAGCGCTGCTTCTGATCTGGGCTCCCCGGGGCCTTTTCTAGGGGGAGCACTTGTTGCATTTGTAGTGTACACCACCCATGGGTTTGTTTTTCGGGGCTGCCAGCTGCTGACAGTTCTCACTTCTTCCAGATTCATGCTTACCTCCAGACTGAGGTTCTGGCCTCCAGACTTTCTCTGTCTGTGATCTGTGGATGCCGGGTGCTCAGAACTGCACCAAGTCAGCTGCTGTTTTCCTCCACTTCCGATATGACTTCAGGATTTCTGACCTTCCGACGGCTTCCTGTCAGTTATTGGGGAGATCCTTCCTGTCCGAGCTCCGTCAGATGTTCCGGGCTCCACTTGGGCATTCCTCCATCTGCAGCTGCCTGCAGCTCCAGCCTTTTGTAGCCCACCTGCAGCGGCTTCTTGGGCTGCTGGGATTTTTTTCTCTGCTTTTGATGTTCCTTTGGAATTTCTGACCTTCCCTTGGCTTCCTTTCAGTTGTTGGGGTGCTTGTCTTTTTCCTAGCTACATTGAACACACATTTTCTAACTAATTTCTTGAGTTTTTAAGTGGGTCAATGAGGAGACATCGTGCAGCACTGTTACTCAGACGCCATCTTGACCAGAAAATCTTTATTTATATTTTGAGTTTCTCATATTAGAGAAATAATGTGACATTTAATCTTATCTGTCTCATTTTACTTAACATTATGAGGCCTCCATGTATTATTACTAATCTTTTTTCTGATATAGTTTGAAAAATATATATATAATTTCCTTTTCTTCTTTGTCTTAAATTGTTTTGTCTGCAATACTAGGGATTGAGTCCAGGATTAATCTACCACTGAGCTATATCCCTAGCCCTTTTTAAATTTTATTTTGAGAGAGGTATCACTAGATTTTTCCCAGCAGGCCTGGAGTTTATAATTCTCCTGCTTTAGCTTCCTGAGTAGCTGGAATTATAGGCCATATATCACTGTGCCCAACTAAAACTACTGTCTAGTTCGTTGATTAAGGTTGCATTTTTCAAAGTAAAGTCAAAGTAAAAGGAAGTATTCTCAGAATTCATTACTTAGCAAACTTGGATTGAGGGCATATTACTTTGTAGACACTTTGCTAGATTCTGGGAATCAAGTAAGGCTTTAAGATACTGTCACCAGCTAGGTCCAGTGGCACAAGCCTGTAATCCTAGCGTTCTGGGAGGCTGAGGCAAGTTGGATTGCACCCTGAGCAATTTCATGATTTAGTAAAACCCTCTCTCAAAATTTAAAAAGTAGGCTGGAATTCTAATGTAAACATTACGTAACACACACACACACACTCATTAATAAAGTAGGAAAAAAGTGGGCTGGAAAGGCAGTTAAATGTGAAGGTCCTAGGCTGCCTAATCCTTAGTAATGTATGCACATGCACGTGCACACGCACACACACACTCACACACACACACACAGAAGGAGAGAGAGAGAGAGAGAGAGAGAGAGAGAGAGAGAGAGAGACCATCCTTGTCTTCATTTAATTGAGTGTAGCTAGCTGAACAACACAAAACATACTTATAATAGGTGGATATAGTGCCATATGCCTATAATCCTCATACTTAAGGAGGCTGAGGCAAGAGGATCATAAGTATAAAACTAGTCTGGTCAATTTAATGACTTAACAAGCCTCTGTATCAAAATTTAAAATGTTAGGATTGGGAGCATAGCTAAGTGGTTATAGAACTTAACCTAGCATATGCAGGGCCCTGCCTTTGATCTTCTAGTACCACATAAAAATTAGCTGGGCATGGTGGTGTAACACCTGTAATCTCAGCACTAGGGAGGCTGAAGCAAGATAGTTGTTGTGAATTCAAGGCCAGTGTGGGATACATAGCGAGTTCAGAATCAGCCTGGACTACAAAGCAAGACCCTGTTTCAAAAAGAAAAAAAAAATGAATGAAAGGGCTGAGGATTTAGCTCAGTGTTAAGTCCCTGGGTTCAATCTCTAGTACAAAAAAAAAAAAAAAAAAAAAAAGACTTAGAATAGTACATACCTCCTAGAGCTTCTTTTCAGAATTTAAATAATACACACCAAATGCTTATAATCATACCTGTTTTGCATTTGTGTGTTCAATAAAATGTTAGGTACCAGCCAAGAGTTGTAGTGTACCTGTAGTCCCAGCACTTGGAAGGCTGAGGTAAGTAGATCACTTGAGCCCAGAAATTTGATGTTTCCCTGAGCAACCTAGTGAGACTCTGTCTCACACCAAATTAGGTATTAACATTGTTGTTGTTGTTGTTGTTGTTGTTGTTGTTGTTGTTATTCTATTGTACATAGTACATGCTTGTAAGTCTTACCAGAACTTAGCAGAGGAGTCATTCTTATACGTGTATGTCTATGCATCTGAAGGGTTGGAGGTTTCACAGAAGAGTTCCATTCGTGCATGGCATTTAAGTGTTCAGTTGTTTGGTAGGAAGAAGAACATTCCAGACAAAAAGAAAGCTTTTTCACAGACAACAACAGGCATATTATGTTGGAGTATAAAAAGGCGGAAAGTAAACCAAACTCAGCAAGTTGGAACCTTCAGTGTCATGCTAAGTTCGAATTACTGTCAAGTCAAAGCTCTTTCAAACATTTATTCAACAACTAGTTTTTTGAATGTGAACTATGAATGAGAGACTGTTCTGGGAACTAGGGATACAGAATGGTGGGATTAAGATAGATATTCACCTGAAATTTAATCTAGCAAGGAAATGTAGTCAATAAATGCAGTCATCCCTCAGTGTCTAAGGGGGAATTGGTTCTAGGACCCTGAGGATACCCAAATCTATAGATGCTCAACTCTCTCATATAAAATGGCATAGTATTTATATAGAATCTACACTTATCCTACGTTATATTTTATTTTTTCCTATTGTTACTGAAATATATATGCGATACATAATGATTACATTATGCCTGAGAAGTTTATGCACATATACAGAGTGACATCGTGATAATCCCTTTCCCTCCCCCCTTTTGACTCTCCCATTTCCTCCTTTCTTCCCCTTGACTCCTAATGTCTCACTCATTTTATCCTATTAATTTCCTGTATTCTTTTTTTCTCATAATAGAGAAACCTTGTGATAATTAACCCTCTGAGTCTGACTCTCTTCACTAAGCACGATGGTCTCAAACTGCGTCCATTTACCTAAAAAATGACTCAAATTTGTCAGTCTTTTTGGAAGAGCAGTACTCCATTGTGTACATACACCACATTTTTTGTAGGCATTGGTCTGTTGATGGATATTTCAGAATCTTCCACAGTTTAACTATTGTTAGTTATGGGTTTGTCTTTTCATGTTACTTTCTATTTTTCTCTTAGAGCTTTTAATATTTTCTCTTTGTGTTGAGTCTCTAGGATTTTAACTATGATGTATCATGGGGAGGTTCTCTCCTGGTCAGTGTTATTTGGAGTTCCATATGCCTATAGAAGCTCAAGGTTTATTTCCTGTATTTGAGAAATTTTCTTTCATAGTTTTATTATCCATGTTCTTTAAACCTTTTGTTCTGTCCTTCGTTTTCTCCTGCACTTCCATAATTCTGAGGTTTCTCTTTGAGTCAGCGGTCAGCTCTTGCAACCGGTCTCTTTTTTGTTTTTTGTTTTTTTTTGGTTGTTGTTGTTTGTTTTGTTTTGTTTTTTCCTTTTTAACCTTACTTTCAAGATACAATAATTTATCCTCAAAGTGTTGAAGGTATATCCTAGAGTTTGGCTTTCATTCTTTCTGTATCTGTCCTGAAATGTTCTTTTATTTATTGCATTGTCTTCTTCATGTCTTTATTTATTTCTTCTTTATACTCCTTAAACTTTTTATCTATTAAGACTTTTGTTTCTTTAATTATATTGATTTTGAGCTCCTTGTGCATCTTTTGTGTGTCTTACTTGAGATTTTTGGCCGTTAGGTTTATTTTCCTTTTGACTCCATTTCCTGTAGGTCGCACTGTTTCAGGACCCATGGTATCAGCTTCTGGAATGTGGGGCCCTTTTACAGGTGATTTATTGCCTCTTTTCCCCATGGTTCTGTTGCTTTTGGTTGTAGCTCAGGTAGTTTCAATGGATCCTGTCTATTAATTCCCTTGAAAGTTCCTTCATTTCATTCAGGTTTTAAAGTTTATGTCCATTTTCACCTATTAATTTTGAGGGTTTTCTCCATGACCAACCTATTGCTGGTTAGCTAATCTCTTCCACTTTTCAGTGAAGTGAAAGAGGAACAGATTACAAAACTATATATGGTCAACAGACAAAGTATTTCCTGGCCAATATTGGATATGAAAATCAGTGTGTATGTCGAGATCCACACTTTGAATAAAAATTTATATTTACTATCTAAGATTAATAAAATATCAACAAAACCTAGTAGTTTATCTAATATTACAACTCTTTTACCCTTAACATTAATAGGTACAGTCCACTCCCTCAATGCATACATGTAAATAAACTTAATATGGGCTTATAGAAAATTTTAATTAATATCTGTATTGTATCACAGTCTCTAATAAAATGGGCCTTTATATTGCTTATAGGCTAAACCAAAACACCAGAAGCTATCTATCCTTATTAGGCTCTACCCATTATGTTCTCTTTAACCGTGTGATAGATATTTTTATCTTCATTTAATCTTGATACCTACTAGTTATACACTTACGCTAACCAGATATGGATACATATACACAATCCTTTCATAACATTCTAAATGCGATATATACTACTCATAGAGGTTTCTGTGCATAATGATTGGAAATATACTGGAAGAGGCTGTTCATGATGCTACTAAATTATTATTGATACTATAAAGAGAAATCTCTCTTACTGTTCTAATTCTAGGTAACCAGTATATGATTGCTGCTTCCTTACTTGTCCATCTATGAGGCTGTGTATTATTGATACGTAACAGCACTGTTTTTAAGGGAGATTGGAGTAGGGAGAAAGCAAACTTAAAACCTAGGGCTAGTTTTGGGAGTGTAATAGAAAATAGGAAAATATAGGGGAGAGAAAAGTATGACCAAGCTCCGTCCTCAGTCAGAGGGTAGTGGGTAAACAAAAGCACTATAAGCAAGAGATAGATGGGTTAGGGAGAGTTATGTGTGAAATGGGTAGGGTATGCCTTTAGAATCTGTAGGAATATTTTTAGAAAGGTTGTAAAGAGGTAGTTTAGAGAAAGACAAATTCAGAAACAAATAACAGAGAGGATAAAGGGAGGAAAGAAATGGTCAAAAAAGAAGGAAAACCCTAATCAATTGCAGAAAAAAATGCATTTTCATTATACCCATATAATACCACTGAAGGAGGTCAAAGTCTAAAATGAAAAGGAAGAATAAAAATAAAGAAAAAGAGAAAAAATAAAAACCAGTTTTCCCCACCCTTACCCTCAACCCGTGTTGGTTGAATGGGAGATCTCTTCTTCCAAAGCCTTAGATCATGTTGTCCTGTGTCTCCTGCGAACTGCTTCTCCCTGTGTCGCCACCACAGTCACGATGGCTCAAGAGTTCAGTCCAGCTAGTGGTCTGGTGATACTCCAGGTTGTATAATACAGATGCCCTGTTCTTGGCAGATCACTTTGCTGCCCAACACAGAGAGTGGCCCATGAGTAACATGAGCAATGTGCAGACCGTGGCGCATCTGGTGTGAGGGACCACTTGGCATGTGGGGTAGGGTGGTAGAAGAGTGTGGGTCCACCTGGCATGGGACCATAGGTGCCAGCGAGAGGCAGGGCTGTGGTGAATGCCTGGTGGGAAGGCAGAGATGGATCTGATGACTTCCATGGCCTCAGATCCTCCTTATCATATACTTTAAATTATCTCCAGATCTGGAGATTATACTACCTAAAACAAAGTAAGTTATGTAAATACTTAGATTATTTAGAGAATAAAGGCAAGAAAAATGTCTGTCCATATTTAGTATAGGCATGGGGATTTTTGTTTGTTTGGTACAGGAAAGAGAACACAGTAGATTAGGGCCTTCACACTTAGCTGTTCTCTTAAGTTTTTGAGACAGGGTCTAAGTTGCTATATTTCCAGGTGGGGCTTTAGATTGCGATCTCAGAGTGCTGGGATTACAGTTATGTGCCACCATGCCCAGCTCAGGCACAGGTTTTTTAAAACATGTTTTCAGTCCTCAAGTGATTGAGTCCACAGATGTGGAACCTGATACAGGAGGCCGGCTTGCTAGGATGAAAATATATCAGATGACAGTAAGTGGTAACTGGGGAGTAACACTTTGATTAGAAAACTCAAGGATCATCTCTCTGAGGAGGTGACAAACTTAGGATGAACATACACCATCCTAGGGAACATGACTGAGTAAAGTAACAGAAAGACACAGTCCCAAATTTAAAGTTCATGAGAGATATACTCATGATTTGACAATTATTTTTTTCCTATTCGCCTACTCTACAACTGAGAACTTTGTGTATCATTTCTATTTTCATGTACTTATAACCGTAGTAGTCAGTCAGGGTATCCCTAATTTGAGACTGAGTACCTATCCTAAAGTTTTCTGGTTACCCCAGTGTAGCCTAGCTTAGTTGTCATTTTAGCTTATAATAAGAAATTGTCTAACATCAGCCTCATGAAATGATTTTGTTGCTGCAGTAGTGCTGGTGATCCAACCCAGGGAGTGAGCACTAAGCTACATTCTTACCCCTTGGTTTTTGTTTTGAATCAAGTTCTCTGTGGGTTGCCTAAGCTAGCCTTAATTTTTCAATTCTTCTGCCTCAGCCTCCTCAGTAGCTGGGATTATAGGAGTGTGCCAATGCACATGGCTACTGTTGTGGTTTGGATCTGGAGTGTCCCCCAAAAGCCTCATATTCCTATGGATACTGTGTAGGATTGGGAGATAGGGCCTGGCTGGAGGAGGCGGGTACTTGGGCTTGACCTGGAGGGCCCAGGGCGTGTGCTGGTTCCGCCCTTCCTCCCAGTTAGTCTCTCTCTCTCTTCCACCATGCTGTAAGGATCTCTGCCCCTGAAACTCTGGTTCCAGCTCTAGCTGTGGCCCCACCGTATGATTCTACCATTTTCCAGCTGTCCACCCATGAATGGACTGAGACCTTCTGAAACTGTAAGCTACAATAAATCTTTCCTCCCTAAATTGTGGATGTTGGGTGTTAAGTCACAGCAATGAAGAAGTAACTAAGACAGCTACCAAAGTCCCTTTTTTGCATCTTCATTTTACTCTCAATAGATGATTGGGGCAAATGACTTAAATATTTCTATTTGTCTGTTTTTTCTCTCTCTCTCTTTTTTTTTTTTTTTTTTTTTTTGAGACAGGGTCTTGCTCTGTAGCCCAGGCTGCTCCTAAACTCACTATGTAGCCCAGGCTGGTCTTGGACTCATGGCTGTTCTCCTCCCTCAGCTCTTGAGTGCTGGGATTAGAGGTGTGCACCACCAGGCTCACCTCAGGACCTTGCACTTGCTAGGGAAGCACTTTAACCACTGTGCTATTCTTCTAGCCCCCTGTTTTTCTCTTATCTTTGTGTGGTACTAAAGATTTAAGCCAGGGCCTTCTCAGTGAGCCCAGAGCCCATCTTTTTTTTTTTTTTTGAAACAGGGTCTCACTGAGTTGCTGTGTTTCCCAAGTTGGGCTAGAACCTGTGATCCTCCTGCCTACACTGCCCCTGGTGCTCGGATTATAGGCCTACAGTATGAGGCTCAGCCATTATTCCCATTTTATAGTCTAGAAAACTGAGAAAGAAGATTTTATACATAGTCTGTGATTATAGAATGTGCTTGCGCATACGTAGTACTTCACCACTTTTCACTAGATTTTATTGAATGACTGATTATGATTTACAAGGTCTGACCATGAAATAAATGAGGCTGCTTTCTATAAGCCATACAAAAATTATCCACTTACCACATACTATACTGATGCTGTATTCTTGCTTTGCTTTTGAATTGTTTTTACTGTATGTAATGTTTTAACATAGAATTTCCTCATAAAGATAATACCAACAGGAAAAGGGTTACAAAGTCCTTGACATGTGGTGGTAAAACTGCACAAAATCCTACCTTTTGTTTTAGGCATAACAGCACGTACTAAAAAGATTTGTTAGAAGGAGCTGGAAAGGCAGTGAAAATGGTTCTGTTTTCCAGGTGGCTGGAGGAATAGATTTATGAGAAATGAACAAATAAATTATGCATGACATGGTTAAATGCATCTGAAGTAGTATTATAATAGTCTGTAAATCAGAAGAAACATAAATATAGAGATCTGAAAGAAGAGCAGGAGGAAATAAAAAAAGGTTTGACTAATAGGCAGACACTCAGAGGTGGTTCTTCTTATAATTGGTCTGTTGTTCCTTGCTTGTCTTTGCAGCCTAGCCCTCATGGTTAGCATTGCAGGCTTTCATTCATTCATTTAATATTTATGGAGTACTCAGATGTGAACTGGGTGTTGCGCTCTTTATGCCCTTTTTCTCCTCGCCCCCTTGACTTTCTTCCCGGTGTGCCTTAGGCCTTCCTGACAGAGAGAGCAAAACAGGTAAAGGCACAGCTGCATGAATTCTTGTTTGCCTTTTGAATTCTAGAAACACATAATCTGTGCTTCTAAGGTATAAGGCTTTTGGGGTGGGGAAGGTGGTTACAGTTGTTTGTAAGGGGAGGACCGCAGGCTATAGGGTGGGATATCTAGCTAGAAATCTAGGTGGCGTCACACTATGTACTCTTTGTGACTTTATCTTGTAACCAAGATAGCATCAAATGACTTAAAAGCAGAGAAATGATATGATCAGATTTGAGTTTTCCAGACTTGACATCATGGAGGGTAGTTTGGGAGGAATTGTTGAAGTCTGGAAGACCAGTGAAACTGTTATTGTTTGTAAAATCTGGGCAGAAGATCAAAAAGCCTGAATGAAGACAGCAGGAATGGAAAGGGAGAAATAATAGGTTATGGAGAAATTTCAGAGGGAAAATTGATAGGATGAGTTAGATCTATGGAGAGTACAACAGAAATGAGTCAAGGATGACTCAAAGCCTAAGATTATTTTTTGGGTAGGCTGTGTTCCCTCATATAACACCTACATAATCTCTTAGTGTTCCAGAGAAGAAAAGAACTTAATAGTAAAATTTGGTAGAGCGAAAAACATGATGGGGCTTCAAATCCATCAAGTTAGCTTGTGAAATAGTTGTGTTTGTTTGGCTACACTATAAGACAGGATTTTCCTTCAGTGAGGAACTGAAAGGAAAATATTTTGAGCTTCGTCTCATGGAGAAACCCACCCTCATAACCTCAAGCCTGACTTGCAGCATTAAGAGCAATGGTACGAATTGTGTGTGAGAAGAGAAGGTACTTTGGAATCCATCATCCTCATAATACTTGAACTTCCCTAAATACTTCATCTGGGAAAATGGCAGTTACTGCTGCTTTTTGAGTTTGAAAAAGAAAGTAACCTATGTCCAAGGGATGTCATTCATACTGTATCTTTAAAATGGGCTTTAAAGACTTCATGTAAGTTACTTCATAGAAAAATGTGCAGATTTAAAAATTGATTTTCTGTAATAGTTTCCCATTTACTTTATATTTATTTATTTTTATTGTCTAAAGTACATCCCCAACTTCGATTTACTTAGTGTTTACCACATGTCTCATCTAGGATGTCACATTATATGGAGTCATCCTATCTCCTTAGGCTCCTCTTGCCTGTGATACGTTCTCAGACTCGCCTCATTTTTGATGACCTTAGTAATTTTTGAATACTTGCCAGGTATTTGGCAGTGTCCTTCTATTGGGATTTATCTTCTGTTTTTCTCATGATTAGACTGGGATTATGGAGTTTAGAGAAGACCATTGAGGTCAAGTCTCCTTATCACAGCACTTCATGAGTTGTTGCTCTTGATGGGAACCTTGATGGCCTGACTGATTTATTTATTGTTTGTCAGGTTCTTCCACTGTGAAGCTACTCTTCCTGGTTTTTGTTTGGTTTTGCTTGCTGATAGTACTGGGAGTGGAGCCCAGAGTTTCATACTTGCTACATGAATACTCTACAATGAGTTACTCCTTCCCCAGCTTTCTAAATGTCCTCCTTGGAATGAAGCATTGTGTAACCCATACTTCAGGGCTAGGAAGTTGTGTTATATTTCCCTGAAAGTGAAATATCTACAGAAATTATTTTGGATGGTCCTGCTTGGGAGGTTTGTCTGTCCTCTCCATTTATTTATTCATTTGTTCACTTATTTTGGCATGGGTTCCTTTATTTTATGATCCATTCCTACTTCATTTTGTTGATGAATTTGTTCCAGCGTAGACATTGGACCCTTTCTGTTGGTTCTGTTTCCCTTTGACATACACCAATCATTGTGTTTAAATTTTTTAAAGTACTTTCTTACTTTTTGGTGCTACAGTATGTTTCAGGCTCAAGTAATAATATTTCCTGCATGAGTACTAGAATCAAGTCCTCTCTGCTAGGATCCCTGGTTCCTTCCTTTCTTTGAAAAGTGGTATTAGAAACCAAGATCAGGCACTAGGCATGTTCATTTGTACAAAGGCACTGACACTTTTGGAACACTTGGTCAACTGAGTAAGGAAAACACATGAGTGTATATTGATACATGTATGTATATATGTAACCACTTATATCTACTATAAGCTAAACATGAGATGATACTGATTGATGTCTCTAAGTCTAATCCATTACCACATGATTTCCAGCTATCTCTCCCTGCTAGTCAATAACCTTCTGTTCCAACAATGAAAAGCCTGTTTCCTGTCATCCTCTGTCCATTTCTTATTTCTGTTAAACATGGATAGTGGTTTCATAATTGTTCATCTCCATGAGAGACAGCATTATCAACTTTATGCACTATCGATACTTTTGCTTCCTGCTCTTACAGATTCCATTCATTTCCAGTTTCTTGGGTCAGCACTTTTCCCCTTATTCCCTTTAGTGAGACTATTTCATAAATACATGGTAGACATAGACTCTTCCGTTATATTCCACATTCTACCCAGAGATCCCCAAATTTCTAAGTGATTTTCTGAACATTTGCATACATTTAGGTTAACTCTGTGCTGTAACCTTTTGTGGAGTTTGACAAATGCATAGTAACATGTATCTGTTATTATGGTGTCATAAAGGATAGTGTCATTGCCCTAAAAAAAATCTCTTGTGGTTTTACCTATTCATCTCCCTCCACTCCGCACCCCTACTTGGAAACTGCCAAACCATTTATTGGCTTTCTAAATTTGCCTTTTCCAGAATGTCAGATAAGTGGCATCATATAGTATATAACCATTTCAGATTGGCTTTTCTTTTCTTTTTTATTTATTTACTTTGTTTGTTTGTTTTTATAGTATTGGGGATTGATCCCTGGGTCTTTACACCGAGCTACGTTCCCAGCCCATTTTTTATTTTTTATCTGGAGACAAAGATCTTGCTAAGTGCCTGAGTTGCCCAGACTGGACTTGAACCTGTGATCTTCCTGCATTAACTTCCCAGAGTGTGAGAATTATAGGCACCATGTACCAGTGACTTTTTTCACTTGGTTATATACATATAAGAGTCATCAGTGTCTTTGCTTCCTGTTTTGGGAAGTTGGGGAAAAAAGTACTATAAACATCTGCGTGCACGTTTGTTGTGGAAACAAATTTTCAAATCAGGTGAGTACCTAGATGTGTAATAACTAGACTGTGTGGAAAACTATTTATTTTTATGACATGCTGCCACATTGCCTTCCAAAGTAGGCATACCATTTTGTATTCATATCAACAAAGAATGCAAATTCCTCTGTACTATCAGTGCTCTGAATTTTGACCATTGAGATAGGTGTGCAGTGTTATCTCATTTTTTAAATTTTCATTTCTGTACTGAAAGGTGGTGTTAAGCATCATTTCATTTGCTCTTTGCTGTATGTTCATCTTCTTTGATGAAATTCATGTCTTTTGCCCATTTTAAAATTTAGATTATTTTCTTATTGAGCTTTTTGGGTGTTTGTATTTTGAACACCAGACTTTTATCAGACACATGTTTCCTAAGTCCAAAGCTAGGCTTTCACCATCTTTACAGTGGCTTTAAATTTTTTGTGGTAATGAGGATCAAAGCCAGGGCCTCTTGCACATTAGGTAAGCCCTCTGCTATTGAGCTACAGCCCACACCTTTTAAGTTTTGTTAATCATTTTTTTTCCCTGGTGCTGGGGGATTGAGACTAGGACTTTATGCATACTAGTCAAACACTTGCCATAGTACCAGCCCATGGCATTTTCAGTTTTAATGAAGTACGACTTATACATTTTTTCTTTTCTGGATCATGCTATTGGTAGTGTATCTAAAAAGTCATAATAAAGCCTGGGTTCATGTAGATTTTTCTCCTGTTTTTATAAGTTTTATAGGTTGCATTTATATTTTAGTCAGTAAGTGATCTACTTTGACTTTTCTGTTTCTTTCACTCTTTCCTTCCTTCCTTCCTTCCTTCCTTCCTTCCTTCCTTCCTTCCTTCCTTTTCTCGGTATGGGGGATTGAACCTAGGACCTTCACACTGAGCTGCATGCCCAGCCCTTTTTTACTTCTTGAGATAGGTTCTTAGTAAGTTGCTCTAGCTGGGTGTGAACTTTAGATTACCTGCCTCAAATTCCTGGAGGGCAGTGCCACAACTGAGTTAATTTTTGTGAAGAGCAAAAGACTTTGTTTTTGAGACTGACTCTTGCTGTGTTACTTAGACTGCCCTTGAATTCATGGGCTCAGGCTTCCTGCCTCAGCTTCAGAGTAGCTGGGACTACGGGTAGGCCTAGCTTAGGTTTTGTGTTTGTGTGTGTGTGTGTGTGTGTGTGTGTGTGTGTGTGTGTGCATATGTGTGATCTTTGTACCACTAGTTGTTGGGAAAAAAATCTGCCTTTTCACCCGCTGAATTGCCTTTGCGCCTTCATCAAATATTAATTAACTGTATTTGTGTGGAACAAATAGCAATCAGTGCTGGCGATGCTGTGTTTCTGGGCTGTTTTGTTCCCCTGGTCTATGCATCTTTTATTTTGGCAATATTCTATTGTTTTGATTGCTGTAACTATATTAAGTCTTGACATTGGGTACTATGCATCCTCCAACTTTGTTCATCTTTAGTACTGTGTTTGCTATTGTAGGTATTTTGCTATCCACAGAATCTTTAGAAAAGTGGATGGTATTGTCTTACTTTCTCATCGCTATGACTCAATACCCAACATGCACAAATTAGGGGAGGAAAAGTTGATTTTAGCTCTCGGTTTAGAAGGTCTCAGTCCATTCACAGGTGGGTGGCTAGGAAATGGTGGAATCACATGATGGGTTTGCGGCTGGAGCCAGTGCTGGAGCTCTGAAGACAGAGCTCCTCACAGCAGTATGGCGTAACTGAGATCAGTCTGCAAGTAAGGGCGGAACCAGCACACACCCTTCCAGGTCAGCCCCAAGCATCTGCCCCTTCCAACCAGGCCCCACCTCCCAACAGTACAGAGTATCCATAGGAACATGAGGCTTTTTGGGGGGAGTGGGAGAGACACTCCAAATCCAAAACACACACACAAAAAAACTGTCTATACTATAACTTCCTTGAGTTTGGATTGAGATTGCAATCAGGTCTTGAAGGATTGACATTTTAACAGTTCTGAATAGGATATTGAATCTGTGAATAGGGTATTGTTATTTGGGTCTTCTTTGATTCTGTGAATAGGATATTGTTATTATTTGGGTCTTCTTTGATTTCTTCTGTCAGTATTTGTAGTTTTCTGCATACAGATGTTATATATGTTTCTTCCTCCTTGCCATCATAATTGTCTTCTTTCTTCTTCTATCTTCTTTGTTCTGAAAAAGATTCTTACTGTGTAGTCTGGGCTGGACTCAAACTCAGAGACCCTCCTTCCTTAGCCTTCTGAATGCTAGGATGATAAGCATGTATCCCCATGCCTGGTCCTATATATCATTTCTTAGATTTATACCTATTTAATTTGGGAGTGTAAGTTTAAAGGGTACTTTTAAAATTTGTAATTCTGATTCATAGGTGGCATAAGAAAAGCGATTGACTTTTGAATATTGACCTTAGATCCTGTGATCTTATTACATATTCTCTTTATTAATTGTATAAGGTTATTTTCCCTTTAGGGTTTATTTAGGAGTTGTTTGGGTGATTTTCTAAATAGATGGTCAAGCCATCTGTGAATAAAACAATTTTAATTCTTATTTTTTAATCTATATACATTTTATTTCTACTTATTGTCCTATTTAACAAATAAGATGTGGAAGTGATGAATGACAGAAGACATTCCTGCTTTGTTTCTCATCTTAGAAGGAAAGGGTCCAGTTTCTTACTATAAAGTATGATGTTACTGTAGGTATTTTTAATAGATGTTCTTCATTAAATTTAAGAAATTACCCTTTATTCTTAGCTGCTGAGAGTCTTAATCATGAATGAATGTTGAATAATTGTCAAATGTTTTGGTGTCAATTGATATGAGCATATGGTTTTTCTTCCTAAGCTTACTGATGTGATAGATAAATTACATTGATTTTTTTGAATGTTGACCAGTATTTGCAGACCTGAAATAAATCCCAAGTGGTTATATATAATTTTTTCTATATATATAGTGGTGGATTTGACTTATTTAGTTAGATTTTGCTGTACTAGTGATCGAACCTTTTATTTTTTTATTTTGAGACAGTGTTTTGATAAATTGTTAAGTTGCCCACTCTGGGCTCAAATTTGTGATCCTCTTGCCTCAGCTTCCCATTTGCTGGGATTATAGATGTATGCCACAATGCGTGGGTCATTGGATTTCATTTGCTAGTATTTGTTAAGTATTTTTGTATCTGTGTTCATGAGAGATGTTGGTGTGTAGTTTTGTTTTGTTTTGTTTTACACTGAGGATTGAACCTAAAGCTTTCACAATGAACTACACCCCAATTCTCTTAAAATTTTTAATGCTGGGATTATAGACATGGGCTACAATGGCCAGTTTATATGTTTTTCTTTTATTATCTTTGATTTTCCTTTGTTTGGTTGTTTTTGTTTGTTTGTTTGTTTGTTTTTAAGACATAGTCTTGCTCTGTAGTCTAAGCTGGTCCTAAACTCACTACATAGCCCAAGCTGGCTTTGAACTTTCAGTAATCTTCCTGCCTCAACCTCCCGAGTATTGGAATTACAGCTGTGCATCGTGATGCCCACTTAAGTGGTGCTAGGGAATCAAATCCACAGCCTAGTGGTTGCTGAGCAAGCACTCTAACCACTTTGCTATGCTCCCAGCCTCTGCTTATTTGATTTTCATATGGAGTAGTGTTGGCCTCAAAGAAAGTTGGGGGATAGTCATATTCTACTGCTATTTTAGGGAAGAAATTGTGGAAAAATGATCATATTTCTTCTTTAAATTTTTGATATCACTTGTTTGATATCAGTGAAATTGTCTTTGTAAGATGGGAGCTTAGGCTATTGATTTTGATCTTTCTTAATTTCTAATATGTACATTAAATGCTATGAATTTCCCTATAGGTATTGTTTTTAATGCATCCCACAAATTTATATCTGTTGTATTTTCATTTACTTAAGTATATTTAAAAATTTGCCTAGAGGTAAATTTTCATTTACCTAGGAGATTTTACAGTTGTTTTTCTGCTGTTTCTAGTCTAATTTCATTGTGTTAGAATTTATGTCAAACTGGCTAAGGGTTTAGGTTTTATGTACCATTTGGTATAAGGAAGCTTCAGCGTGGTCAAATTCCCATAGTGTTCTTGTCTTTGTCCTTTTTGCCCTCCTTCTCCTTCTCCCCTTCCCTCCCTCTTCCCCCTCCTGCTTGCTTGCTTGCTCTCTCTTTCTTATCTTTTTTTTGGAGTATTGGGGATTGAACTGAGTGAGGGCCTCCACACTGACCTATGCCCTCAGGCCTTTTTTATTTTTAGAGAAGGTATTGTTAGATTGCTAATTGCCTGGGTGGGGCTAGAACTTTATTCCTGCCTCAGGGTGCTGGGATTACAGGTATGTGCCTGGTTGTCTTCCTAACTGATTCCAAGTTTCCCTATATACAGTTTGTCTACAGATTTTGTGTCCTGCAGCTCCTTAAACTGTTATTTATTGTTATTATACTGAAGCCCTGTTAGTGTGGCAGTAAAGAATGGGAAGAGGAAGAGTAATTTTCTTATAAATTCTGTTTTACTGGGACTGTGTCTTGTAGTTGTGACCTTAAGAAATTTTCCTCTAGTGGAATAGTTTTTGTTCTCTCTGCATTCCTCTCTTCCCTGACTGCTGTATTCACAATATGCTCCCTTGAAGTCTTGGCCCTTGGTAGAATATATTTTCCCCTTAGGTAAGATTGGAAAGCTAGAAGGGGCCTGGAGTAGGAGGAAAGTCCTTCTTCCAACTGAGATAGGGCTCAGGCCTTTTTCCTGGACCATAGCCCTTTGTTAGGAAGAAATCTCTGGCCGTATTTTACAATGCTTAGTATTCCCCTCCCATGGTCAAAGCTTGAGAGAGATCTTTCTCTGATCTTCACTGTGAGCTGTACTGCAAGTAGAGCTTTGGTGTGGGAACTCTCTTGGTACCCCACATTGACCTTAGTACTTTCAGAAACTCAGGAGAATCTCAGTCTTGTCCAGGTCCACTCATAACCTTCATCATTTCATCCAAGTTATTTCAGCATTCCTACTAGTTTATTGCTCTGACCTTTTCTACTACAGGTGAGCAGACCTTAGCTGTGTTTCTTTGGATAAATTCATCTCTTCAGATTTGGGGGCAATAGTTTCCTCTGCAACCTCAGTTTTCTGTTGGACCTGGAAAAACTCATTAGTTTTCCAGTTTGTCTAAACTTCTCTGTTGTTAAGGATGGTGTAACGACTTCTGAGTTATTTAATTGCAGTATCTGAATTCAGAAGCTTCCTATTTATTTTTCAATCAGTAAAACTTCTTTGGAGCCTCCTTTTCTTTTCTTTTTTGTCTGTACTGAGAGTTGAACCTAGGCCCTTCACACTGAGCTACATATCCAGTCCTTTTTGTATTTTTTAATTTGAGACAGGGTCTCACTAAGTCACAAAATTACCCACGTTGGGCTTGAACTTGCAATCCTATGTCTCAGCCTTTCAGAGTGTTGGTATTACAGGTGAGCACTACCCGTTTGGCTTTCAGTTCCTTTTTTTTTTTTTTTTTCCTACTGGTGATCTTGCCCAGGGCCTGTGCATCCTCAGTGCCTTTTTGTGTGAGACAGGGTTTCGCTGTATAGTCCAGGCTAGTTCTGAACTTACTGTGTAGCCCAGGGTAGCCTACAACTCAAGGAAATCCTCCTTCCTTAGCCTCCTGAGTGCTGGGATTTCACCCATGCCTCTCTATTTTGTGGTGCTGGGAGATCAACTTGGGGCCTCACACTTTCTCAGCAAATGCTGTAATCACAGAACTATGCCCCTAGCCCTGTAGACCATTTTTATTTTTGATTTTGAGGCAAAATCTCACTAAGTTGCCCAGGCTGAGCTTGAATTTGGTATTCTCTTGCCTCAGCCTCCCAGAGTGCTGGGATTATAGGCCTATGTCATAGGGCCAGGCTCAGTCCTTTCTTTAAGGAAATACAATATAATGTTTTAGAGATCCCTTGGCAGTTATGTAATTTCTGAGTGGATTATTTTCCACCCCACTTTGTTTGAATTTATTACATGTGGTAGAGGAAAGAGTTGCTGTAATGCTTCAAGGGGCATGGACTGCATGTTTTGGGGATCTGCAACTTCCAGGTACTCCAGAGATAATATAATCATATTAATATAGCTCTCAATAACCAAATGGCAGAAATGATGGGTCGCTATTCTTCACTGATGAGCTTTTCTTATGTAAGCATTGGTAGCATCATTTTATGATCTTTCCAGAAGTATTTTCTCAGAGATGTATACAATCAAAGTATCATTTGGAATTCCTCAAAGATAAGGTCTTCTTAGAAGTCATTCAATGTATGTGTGTCTAAATCAAAAGTCATTGCTGGAATAATAAAGTATGAAGTTGGAAGGGACATGAAGATCACACCTGCTAATTCCCCTCTGTTTTTACAGATGGCAAACTGTGGACACACCAGGATTAAGGCATTTGTCCAAGGTGGCACAACTACGGAGTTGGGGAGCTAGGATTAGAATTTGTGTCTTTTTACTGTCGAACAGGAGGCCTGTCTTTTCACAAATACCTTTTTTTGCCATTGACTTTTATTTATAAACTGAGTAAGCCATTCTTCCTTTTTAAGGCTTTTCTCCTAATGTTTTTAGTAACTACCAGCTGACTTGTCCTCAATGTCCCAGTGATTTGCCTTCCAGAGGTTGCTCTTGGCATGTCTTTTCTTTCTGTTTTCTTCCAGCAGTGCAGTCATTTCGTTTTCCAAAATCCCTTATGTGAGGGATGTAGCTCAGAGGTAGACCATCTGCCTAGGAAGCGTGAGGCCCTGGGTTCTATCCTCAGCATTGCAAAGAAACATAGCACAAATATACCTCACCATAAAAAGTTCAAACAAGCTTAACACAGTGGTACATGCCTACAGTCCCAGCACTTTGGGAGGCTGAAGCAGGAGGATCCTAAGTTTTGGATTCTGCCTGGGCAACTTAGGGAGAACTTTTCTCAAAATAATAATAATAAAAAAAAAAAGGCCTGAAGAAATACCTCTGTGCAAAAGTCCTTGGTTCAATCCCTAGTACCTCTAAAATTAAATTAAATTAAGTTAATAGACATGTCTGGAAGATACCAACGTCCCCCTTTTCTCATTCCAGACACACTGCTAGAAGAAAATTCAACATGGTCCTTCATAGTTCTTTCTCTGTCGAGTCACACATACAGATAGACTTTTTTTTAAGTTAGGCTTGGAATATTGCAAGCTTGAGCCCAATCTGGACAAATTAGCCACTTAGTGAGAACCTGTCTCAAAATAGAACATAAAGTGAACTGGAGATTTAGCTCATTTCAAGAGGCCTTGAATCCAGTCCTCGGTACCATGAAAAAATCTTATGATTTTGTGACTTGCTGTTTTCACATGATATGTCTGGGAGATTTTTCTATTTTGGTACCTATCAGTCTGCTTCTTTTGTTACACTAGTTCCCTATTACTGGACAGTTTCATTGTTTCTAGGTTCTTACTACTACAAACAGTGCTGCATTGAATAACATACACACATATACACACTGGGGTAGACGAGTGTATCAGTTTTTAATTTTTTGAGGCAGGGTCTCACCAAGTCACTAAATTAATAGGCCAGGCTCAAACTTAGGCTCTTCTCAGCTTCCCAGAGTGCTGGGATTACAGGCATTGGCTACCATGCCTAGATTATATAACTGTTTCTGTAAGGATAATTCCCGGATGAGATATAAAATCTTCCTATGGATCTGAGAGGTCTCCTGATTAGTGTTTCCTCTCTTGCAATTTTTTTTCCATCGTCGAATAATTGGTAATCTTTCATCCCTTAATAGAGAAAGACCAGGATAGATCTAAAATAGAAGAACTGAGAATTATGGCTTTTGAACAATAATTAAATGTTATTAGGTAGAATCATGCTAGCCAAAGGATTCCCCACAACTGTGACATGTAATGTATATTTTAGAGTAGTGTCTTCCATAGTAGTGTGTTTCCCATTCTCCTAGCAGTGCCATAAATATGTGAACTAGAGAAGGGGAAAAAATGAAGAGCAAATAGTGGAGCAGAAGGCTGTTTTCTTTATATGTAAAGCCCTGCTAGCAGTTTTGACAAATGTAGTCCACCACTCCAAGGTAGTGGAGATTGAGTGCAGAGCCTCTGTAGTGACCTACATTCTAGCCTCTTTTTATAGTTATTTATTTACAAAAGGTCTTGCTACATTGGCAAATTACCCAAGCAGGGTTTAATCTTGGTGATGCTTCTGCCTCAGTCTCCTAGAGTGCTGGGCTTATATTATAGGCCTGCAGCATGAAGCCCAAAGTTTGGGCTTTTGAAGTTTGGCATTATTTCAGTGGCATTTCAGCTCAGTGGGAGCCCAAGGATACCAAGCCAAAATCCTCATCTTGGTTTTTCTAACTCTAGCAGTAAGCACCCTGCTTCTCCTATAATGAAAGCTGGTGGGGAATTTCCAGATTAGAGCAGTTGCTGAGTAGAAGTCACAAAGGACATAGACCCAAAGCAAATGTCTATAACCCAGAGGAGATAGGGCTATGTCCAATGGGAAACAAGGATTCAGAATGTTTTTTAACCCACTGTGAACAGGAACCAAAACAAGGGATCCCTGTATGATACAAGTGCGGAGGTGATACTCAAAACAACACAGGACACTGACTGGTTAGATTGGATGTCAGACATTGCACTTGGGTGGTGTTTTGGGGTGTCCTGATCTAGTTGCTGGATCCTCGGAAAGTTAAGGAATTTCTAGGGAACAGTGAAGAGGGATTCCTTGGACAGATATTATTGATCTACAGCTGCAGAGGTATTTTAGTATTTAACAACTAGTATGGCATAGAGAGACATACCAATGGGATAGTCTTCCTGAGTAAATGTCCCAGAGTCAAACTAAGGTTGTGTATTACAGCACAGCATGGTCCAGAGGCATTGTCAGGGCAAAGGTGGGAAGGCTACTCTACTAACATTTGTTTTTTGGTCACTGAATTGGGGTATGTGAAAAACAAAATAGAGACACAAGTCGCTAGACAGAAAAGTCCCCAAAATGCTTGGTGATTACTAGGGCTTCAGCTGTAATGTATTCTCAGATACATAGGTGAAATGGAATATGAAAGAGTTTAAGACTTACTGGAAGATCTAGAATAGATGAACCAGTACAAGCATAGGAGGGGTTTGCATCAGGTATGGAATTGAGAAGTAGCACATAAATGCTGTTAGTATTTGCTGTTGAATAGAGGTAAAGTTTAAATGGATGAATATCTGTTGATGTTTGCTAGGCATAATGTTGAATTTTTTGTAGATGTAGTTCCAGCCTTGCAAAAATACAGTATATCCCTGTAAAACCCACTACATTTTAAAAAGGGACTATTTCCAGTTCCTGTGATGCATGCCAATAGCTAAACTCCGTTTCTGTGAGTGCTTATTTATTTCTTTAGGCTATTGGCAACAAGTAAGCCCTCCTGCTACTGGGATATTACTAAAGCAGTACTTTCAGAAGTATGCATGAGGTTTCTTTCTCTCCTTTTCTTGTGTTTTTGTTAGTATTTAACTAGTTCTCTTAATCAGTTACTTTTCAGCCTCCAGGTAAATTTCTAATGGCTTATTGGTTAGGGATTGAAATAAGCATTCTCAATTGGAATTTCTTTTTATGTATTTTAAGATGTTTTCTAATTTTAAATATCAGGCAATTTTTAAAAAAAGTTAGGAAGTGTTATACATAATGAAAACTTTCATTTATCTGTCTCATTCAAGCAGTGTTTCTAAAGCTGTATTGTTAAATCTTTAGACCTAAGTATGTCCTATAGGAAAAGCTGTTTCAAGATTGACTTTTTTCTTACTAGTTTATTGTGTGTTTCTCTGGCCTCAGGCAACACAAATTAGCCTTTTTATTTATTCAAGTTAAGATGGAATTGTATTTTAACTTGAATCATTTCCTTGTTTGAGCACTAAGTTTTTTTTTTTTGTTTATTAATGCTTCAAAATGTGAGGTAAGTTTTACCTTTTTTTACTATTACAGACAAAACTCTAGACTCCCCTAGGTACCTAGATGATACTTAGTCTCATTGTATAATTTCACTCTGCTATTCTTGATGGCACGTTTATACCCTAGAAGCTTAACTCTTAAATCTTAATATACAATTAAAAAAACCTTTTGCATTTTGTTGCTTTATTTGTATCACTCTAGTTAGTCCTGTTGCTGTCCTTCTTTTCTATACTAAGCATTGAGCTGTATCTTCATCTCTTTTTAAGGTTATGTTTTGAGACACGGTTGTACAGAGTTGGCTAGGCTGGGCTCACACTCGCCATCCTTCTCCCTCAGCCTCCTACAACAGTAGATTACAGACCTTCACCACTGTGCTGGTTCTTGGCTGCCATCCTTGACCAAGACAGAATTTTAAAATGCTAAAAGAAGAAATCAACCAGATATGGAATATGACCAAAAAGTTTAAGCGATTAGATATTTAAACACCCTGGGAAAGAGTACAAGACATTTAATACTTCACGGATAAAACCATTTTAAAACAACAGCACTGTTGTTATATCATCATGTATTTTAAATATTTTATATTTTTTATTCTAAAACTTATGAATATTTAAAAATTCCTTGTGAAAACTGTGCTTGCTGCAAAACATAAGTGTTTTGTCATAGGCTGCATTAAAACTTGGGAAACCTTTTATCTTATATTCATAATGTCAGTTGACCCCACACTCAGCCATGTGTATAATGAACATTCGTTAAAGATTTACAGATTTGGCAGAGAAGAGAATGGAGGATAGAAAAGAACAAAAGAAATACGGTATGTCAGACTCTGAGTAACAGAGCTTTGTTCCCTCATTTTAGTATGAAAGCATTATACCTGTCATCTCTCTAGTATTCAAGTAACTTTACATAGAATAAAAATGCCCCTCCCGTAGAAGCTCTGCTATATAGCATTTGAGAAAGACGTGGCGTTTTCTCATGAAAAGTTACTAATGTGGGTCCAGCTACACAGTCTATAGAAAAAATATAATATCTTTGCTAAATTAGTTGCTAAGTACTGTATCTTGTAAAATGTGAAATAATGCCAACAAGGTTTTACTAGGGAACCTAAGTGAAGGAGAGGGGGTGTAGCTCAGCAGTAGAATGCTTTTCTAGCCTATTCCAGGGCCCTCCCAAAGGGGCCAAACAAACAAATAACAAAGAAATCAGAAAGAAAAAAGAAAATGTACATGAATTCTGGAGTGGAATCCAGATAGTACTCTAAAAAAACTTTTTAATAAAGAGTGGCCTTAAAGAAGATTTGGAAGGTTGGGCATATAATCCTCTTTGCATAAAATAAGCAGTTTTCTATAAGTTTAATTTAGAAGACAGTCACATTTGCAACACAAATAGCTGTTTTGTAAAGCATTGTAACTTTCTGCCACTTAATACCAGTTGCCATTTTAAGTTCTTATGAATGCACTATTAGCTCATTATGAGACTGAGCTATAATAATTAACAGTGGCCAGAAAGTGTACAGATTTCATACAGTGTCACACATTTCATAAGGTTTTGTTGTATTAACGTTTCAGAATGTATTGGGCCTTAAACTAATGACAGTAATAACATTTCATAGCCCTGCATGTAGGGTCTGATTATTGGAGTGCACTGTGAGTGGGTTAATATTTAACGCTGCTGTCCTGCTGCTTCACTTACAAAATTGGGAGATTGTAATTTTATTCTTCTTTCCTGGACTGGCCTTATTGCACAATTAATTAAGAACTGCTTAAAATGTCCTTCAGAATAGGGCCAGGGAAGAGAAAACCTTTACGAAAATAGAAATGTAGTAGTGAATTTTTGTCAGGTCTGTCATAGCTATTTTTACCTAGGCTGGATTAATGAGCAGTAATTGTTTCAGAATGATTAGTTACCATTAAAGAGCTGATGTTGCATGGTAAGTTTATATGAGATTTAATTTTTTCACATTTTTCTTTTTCTTTCTTTTTTTATTGTGGTACTAGAGATTAAACCCAGGAATTTGTGCTGCTATGGATGTGCTGAGCCACATCCCCAGACCCAAACTAACCTTTTTATTTTTAAATTATCTTTTTTGAGACAGGGTCTTGCTCTGTAACCCAGGTTGGCCTTGGACTCACAGCAATCCTCCTGCCTCAGCATCCTGAGTGCTAGCATTACAGGCATGTGCCAGCATGCCCAGTTTATGTGGTGCTGGGGAATTGAACTCAGGTACTTAGTGCTTGCCTAAATCCTTGCTGGGCAACCACTTTGCCCACTGAACCATTCCTCCAGCCCCCAAAATAACCTTTTTAAAGATGGGGTCTTGCTATGTTGCCTAGGCTGGCCTTCAGTTCCTGGAGTCAAGGAATCCTCCTGCCTCAGCCTCCCAAACAGCTGGGGTTAGAGGTGCATACCATTGTACTCAGGGTCACATTTTTATTTAATTGTAATATGTGCATAGAAATGAGACATAAAATATATGTGTGCACTTTAAAGAATGGTTATTAAGTAATCACCCAGGTAACCACTTCCCGGATCAGGATAAATAACCAACAGTCCCAAACCCCTCTCCTTACCCAGCCCTAGGTGGCTCTTATTTTGCTTTTATCATTGTCCTCCTTCTCTTCCTTTTTTTTTTTTTTTTTTTTTTTTTTTGAGACAGAGTCTTGCTCTGTAATCCAAGCTGGTCCTGAACTCACTATGTAGCTGAGGCTGGCCTGGAACTCACTGTCATCCCCTTGCCTCAGCCTCCTGAGGGCTGGGATTACAGGCGTTTGTGCCACTACGCCCAGGTTATGAGATGCTGGGGAATTGAACCCATGGCCTTGGCATTTGCTAGGCAAGCACTGTGACTGCTGTGGTATTCCTCCAGCCCCACTCCTCCTCTTCTCACTGTATTCATTTGTATGTGAAAACAGTAGAACTTAAGTGTGCCTAATTTTGAAAAGATAGGAATAGGTTCATAATGTTAAGCACTGTTTTGTGTCTGGAATGTTATTAATAATATGTTTGTGAGATTTTTATTCATGTTAGTGGTGTCCAGTGCAATTTTAAAGCTTTGCTTATATTTGCCTGTCTCCCTGTTTTACTTAAGATCCCTGTAACTCTAAATGCTCTTGAACATTTCTATTTTGCCTTCTGAGACTTTCTGCTAAATGAGGTCTGAAGAGCAAAACTTACCTGGAGCCTAGTTCTCTAAGCTGATCCAGCTGCCGCACTTTGATGTTTAGATGAGACTACATCTTTAAGGCTTCTGTGCTTGGTTAAAAATCTTCCTTTCTCGAAGGCTGGTCCAAGGGTCTGGTCACGTGATCTCAACAGTGACATCACACTCTGACCGCCGCGGGAGCACTGGTGGCTCTTTAGGTGGCGTTTGTTGCTGTGAAAGGCAGAGAACACAGCAAGTGCCCTTCTAAAGCACTGGGAGCGTGAGGCTGCTTCTGTAAAAGCGCCTCAACCTAAATGACCAAATGCGGGCTGCCAAGGTTATTTCTTCCTTGAGGCAGAATAAAAGAAAACTGTGATTGAAGGTAAGCTTACTTGAGCCCGACCCAGGACTGAAGCATGTCCCTGGAGCAGGGGATCTGGAAAATTGCAAACAGTCTGTAGTAGGATGCTAATCACTAGCTGCCCTTTATAGGGGCCTGACGATTGTGTCTCTAACAGAGACCGATGACAAAGGAGGATGATGCGGTGCTCATGTTACCTAGTGATGTAATAGGATTCTTTCTTTCCTGCCAGGATGCTGTTGCAGATCTTTATTATGCCTTAAGATCCTTTAAGCTGGGGGCCTCTTTGATACATAGTGTAACATAAGATAGCTATCGCATGCTTTTAAAAATGAGTTTCACAAAATCCTGTCCTTTTTTGTTTCCTGAAAAGAGAACTCTTAAACCAGAGCAAATTCAATGGAAACATTAACTTGCCTTAAAAGTCAAAGTCTGGTTATTTGGTGTTTCATATTCATGTCAGAATTGGACTTGAGAACTGAAACAACTTGTCCCTCGCCCCCACAAAATTTTTTCTCTTTTTGCCCTTGTACCTTAGCTAGATTTTCCCCTGCAGGCTCTCAAACAACATACCAGGTTTCTGTTTATCAGTGCGACAAGACATGATAGGAAATGCTGGGCTGGTGATTCAGCACCATCCATTTTATAGCCAGGTACAAGTGAAGATATAGAAAGGACTTTGGTTTGGGGTTTTAAGATTAACTTGTTCACCTCCTCCACACCACCTCCCTATCTTACTCCCACTTTCCAGATGATTTGGACTCTGTTGAGTTTTCCTTTCAAATGTATACATTGCTTGTGAGAACTGTGCTGAATTAGCTTGGCATGTTCATTCATACTTGCCCCATGAGACTGCTGAAATTGTCTGGTAGGAGTTTTTAGCAGAGGTGATGTGCAAATCAAAGAGAGGAAGTCAGCTGTGGCCCACTTGGGCCTTTTGTGCACAGAGGTTCTTTACCAAAGAGGCTCCGTAAGGCCTTGTCCCTGCCAACTTGGTGCTACAAGTCTGAGCTTTGGCTAGATGAATTAAATGATGGCAGTACTCTGCATTTTCCCCTTAGGTGCATTTGCACAAATTCTTCAATACTATTTTACATTTTGTGATTAATAGCAAAATATTCTTCAATCGGGTGATATGGTCACTATATTTTGAGCAAGTTTGTTAAGCAGTAGTATCCACATGTGACAACAACTGCCTAATTTAAATTCTTCTGCCTTATCCCATTCTGTTGTTTATCAAACACATTTTGGTTCAGCTCATATTTACTTGTGATCAGGTATGTAGTAAGACACTGTGTACAAGGCCGTGATGTATCCAATATAGGATTACTGGCAAAGAGCTTCTAGTCTTTATGCATAAGTAATGGACGTACTAAAAGCCAAGCAGATACAGGATCATGATGAGTGGGCAAATGGATATGTTTCTTTTAGTTGTAGGATCAGGGAAGAACATTTCATCGTGCATTGTTCTCTGAATCTTTACTTGTAAATTGTAGATGTCTGACATACATAGAAAAAGTTTCTATGCACTCATGATATCAGAGATTAGTCTTTCACCTATTTAAGGGAAATTTGTACATTTCAACCAACTTAACTCTGGAAGAGACCAACAGACTTTCTTGGGAGTTCCTAGTCAGGCAGAAGCTACCTTATAAGAATGAATTACTACCTTTTAAATGTAAAATGGTTCTTGTATGTCTGGAATGACCTTTGATCCTTTGTCTCCCTTCCATAAACAAATACCTAAATTACTCCCGCTCTCCTTTGTCTTTTCTTTTAACCCTTTCACAGTGCATTCATCTGTCCCTTTGCTACTCCCTTTTTGAGTCTAGACCACAGAAACCTCTGAAAGTGATGGATGTCTCCACCATGTGATTATATTGCTTTATCAGCACACCCTAACTGTAGTCATCTGTTAGTTTAAGGGCTCACCTGTTGGAAAGGATATACTAAAAATGTAGTGTCTGAAGTACTAATGTCTATTTCCTGTCCAATACAGGGGACAAGTCATACAATGGTGGAGGAATAAGTTCTTCAAATAAGATCATGGACTTCTTAGAGGAGCCAATTCCTGGTGTAGGGACCTATGATGATTTCAACACAATTGATTGGGTGAGAGAGAAGTCTCGAGACCGGGATAGGCACCGGGAGGTAAGACAAAATATGGCACAGTGTTAGGAAATATCTGGGGAAGAAGTTAGAGATATTTACTCTTTCTTTGAGTTATGGTGTGATTGAATCTGATTTCTATGAACTATGTAGGGTTTCATTCTTAAACTTTTTATTTTTAAAGACATCTTGTGTATCATCTTGTGTCCTTTAAAGTTGTATTTCATGATGTATTTTTCTATAGTATATGGTTGAAAAGAATCCTTATAGTTCTGGAATGGGTATAAATTCCTCTGTGGAAGTGAAAACAGTCTTAGGCAAATGAAATGCCTAAGATCTTCCCCCTTTCATCTTACTTTTATAGTTTTTTTTTTCCTTGAAGCAAGATTTTTAGAAATAATAAAGTACATGTTCTCCTTTTAAAAAACTAAAAGAAATTTCTCATAGCCCTAGTGTTTACTGAAGCATACGGGATAAACTCCTCATGATTATAGGTCTTGTACAACCATAAAAACAAAATAAATTTATGTATTTAACTCCAATAAAACTGCTTTAATAATGAAATTCAGGTTAAGGATATTAATGTTATAGGTAATAGGTGGTTTGGGGGGCTATTAACACACATTCTTTTGGATTTGGCAAGAGAACTTAACCACTTGTCTCTTTTCAAAGTACTATGAAAGCTGCTCAGAGTGGTCTTCCAAGGTCATTTTCCTTTAACTTAGTGCTTTGTACCACTTAGGGAATTACAGTTGCTCGTTTGCGTAAGGGCCACAATGGAGAGCTTATTAAGAAACCAAGTGCTCAACCACAGCCCAGAGATTCTCAGAAGATGATTGTCTGGCAACTTATTTCTTCTAGTCACGGTAGTAATAGCAGTAATAGCAGCAGCAGCATCAGCTGCAGTAGCATCAGTAGTAGTAATCGTAGTAGTAGTATTTTTCTTTTTTACTGTTGCTGCTTGGACGCCAAATGTAAAATTTGATTGTTAAGCTGTCCACATTCTCCCCTGTTCCTGATTTCCTCCTCTGAGAGCCAAGCAACTCTCCTGAATCCTCAGATAGATACCACTTTTCTTCTCTCTTTCTTTTTTCTTGTTTATGGTGCTGGTGGCAGAACCTAAAACCTCATATATGCTAAATAAGGCCTGTCTTACTGAGATATACTCCCAACTCTTGCTATTCATTCTTAATCCTTTCCCAGCTTCTGACTCATGAGCACCTGAGCCCAGAAGTCAGACAGTTGTCCTGCGTATAGTCTTTGGAAGTCCTTCTTTTCAAGAAAAGGTCTCATTTCTGTAGTTCAGGCTGGTTCTGAACTCACTACGTAGCACAGACTGACCAAGAATCCTCCTGCTTCAGCCTCTCAAGTACTGGGATTACAGGTGTGTGCCACCACACCTGGCTTATGTGGTGCAGGGGAATGGAACACAGGGCCTTGTTCTTCCTAGGCAACTGCTCTAATCACTAAGCTAAATGCCCACCCCAAGAAATTCCTTAGTAATCCTTGGAATTGTGATAATGATGCTGAATTTACTTATCGTAAATGGATGCTGTCTACAAGGCATTTTATGTTTTTCATAAGATTTCTAGAGTGTCCTCTCATGCTGTTTCTGTCATCTCAGTCTGTGAGGCAGGCTTTAGAACTGAGATTCTTCCTGGTTTTAGAATTTCTGCTTTTAGAGTTCAGTATGTTATCAGTTCCATATTTGACATGTTTCTTGTATTTTGAAAGTCACTTACGATATGTCTAGGGCACATTCCTCATGTTAGTGATTGCATTTGACATAAATGATTCCAATAAATAATCCAGAACCAATTAAGTTGTGTTTATCACATGGTCCAAAATGAATTTTTTTTTGTGTGTGTGTGTGATACTCAGGATTGAGCCCAGGGCCTTTGCAATGAGCTATATTCTCAGCCCATTTTTTATTTTTTATTTTGAGACAGAGTTTCACAAAAGTTGCCTAGGCTGGGCTCAAATTTACAATCCTGCTACCTCTGCCTCCCAGCGTGCTGGGATTACAGGCCTTCTCCCACTAGACCCAGTTTGCAGAGACTTTTATAGAGCATTAACTAACTGTTCATTATCAGAAAGGAAAGAGTGTCACAGGAAAAAAACTATAACTTCACCTGTTTTCAGCACTGAAATTAGGAACTTCTAGTCACAGGTGAGAACGCATTTTAAAACTCGTTTTGAATTTTATATAACTTATTGCGATACTGTAGATGAGGGTCGGATAGCTACGTTAACTGTTTCAAGGATAAGAAATAATAGTACAGGAAAGAGAGGAGAGTACCAGTTACACAGCTGTCAGAAGGCTGATGTTAAAAATGTGGACAGTGAAGGTTTAAACTGACAAGTATTAGACCTGAAAGGTAAAATTTCTTGTACCTTCTGATAACCTCAGATATTGCCTGCAGATTTCTGAAAATGAATTGCTAATACTACTTGGTATTTGTGACTGATGTACAATTAGGGGTTTGTAGGATCACGTCTTGGGATTTGCCTGACTTGAACCACAGCCCTAGGAAGTAAACCTCAGGTTGTACTTTTATCACTCAATAAGCTTCTGTTTATTTATTCTTTGCAAGATAATTCAACTATTTTGGGGGGGGGGGTTCAAGTGACAATTCATGGGAGAGTTGATGTCCAGAAATAGTACCCTACAATGAACAAAATAGGTTGACAGTAAAAGAAACTATCAGCTAAATGAAGATGCCCTAAATGAAGTACTTGGGAGCATTATAACACTGTCGATAAAACATGTCCAACCTATGGTCTGTGGCCACTTTCTTTTAAAAATAATAAAAAATATAAAAAGGAAATTTTGTTATTTACATACTTTATACTATATATTTATATGCAGTCTAAGGCAATTCCTCTGCATTTATTGTGGCCCAGGGAAAAACCAGTCATGAGCTGGACACACCTGTTATAGATGACGGTAGAGTTCAGCAACCCTCAAAGCTCTGATAAAATTGCTTTAACAAAAGATTGTATGAGAAGTAATTTCGTTTGGTTTCTATTACCAAGTAATTTATCAGTCTATCTCTTTTATTGAACAATGTCGAGGTAAAGCATGTTTTCTCATTTTCCCCTAGATTACCAATAAAAGCAAAGAATCAACCTGGGCCTTAATTCACAGTGTGAGTGATGCTTTTTCCGGCTGGTTGTTGATGCTCCTTATTGGGCTTTTATCAGGTATGGTAAACTATGTTAGTTTTCACAACAAATTCCCAAATTTGTATCATGCTCCTCCCCTAAGTCATGAGCTGAGTGGAGTGCTGTTTTCCGAGTTGAAATGAATTGCTGTTGAACCTTTTGAAAACAGATGTTCTCATTGATAAAGGAATGCTAACACCTGCAAATGGCCTCCCATTAATAAATGAGAAAAAGCAGTTATATACCTTTGGTGTGTTTTAAGATACTGTGTCCATTTTGAAGTGAATTTAGGTTTGCATTTCATTGCTTGTCTTTAGGAAGAGTCCTTCTCTTGGATACAGTTTTTTAAACCCATTCTGAATGGGAATTAGGAGAGGAAATGTAGAAGACCACTTCCTGAGATGTTTTGTAGCTGTTTCTTAGCCTTTTATCTATTGTCTTATTTGATGGTACAGAAAGGCCTCTAAGATAGGGCTCATACTCTTAAGGGGCTGCCCATCACATTTTTTTTCCATGGTGGCTAAGAGGAACGCTGGTTTCCCCTTTTTCTGTAAACTCCATCAGCCTTCTCCACCATTCCAAATAATACAGGCTGAATGTCTCTTATCCAAAATGCTTTGGATGAGAAATGTTGGAAATTTCAGATTTTTTTATTTTGGAATATTTTCATACATATGAGATATTTTAGAGAAGGCACCCAAATCTAAATATGAAATTAGTTTCTTTTTAAAATTTTTTGCAGTGCTGGATGTAGAACCCAGAGCCTTTCACATGCTGGGCATGCATTCTTCCAAGGAGCTACACCCCCAACCCTCATTTATGTTTTTGCACATCTAATGCACATAGTCCCAAGGTAATTTTACGTAGTATTTTCAGTCCACTTGCATTTTGACTTGACCCATGAGGTCAGATGTAGAATTTTTCACTTGTGGTATCATATTAGAGCTGAAATATTTCTAAATTGTGGAACTTTTTGGATTATGAATGCAGAACTAATGTACATTCTAGCAATGGTATACTTCCTATGCAAATATAGTTTTAAAGCAAGTTTCTAAGCAGACTTCTCCTTTGGGGCAAACAGCCCTTTTGTTGGAGACAGACGATGCCAAAAAGGAATATGTTTAAGGATCTTAGTAACTTTCTCATTGCTAGGACACAAAATATGACACTGATAACTTACAGGGGGAAAGGTTTATTTTAGCTCACATTTCAGAGGTCTCATTTCATTCGCAGTCAGCTAACTATGGCAACATAGCATGGCAGAGAAGAGAAGCCTCTCACAGCATGGCAAGACAGGAAGCAGAGTAAGTGAAGGGCAGAGCTAGAGAAGGAAGTATGCTTTTCTATATAGTGAGTTTAGAACCAGCCTGAGCTATAGGGCGAGATCCTGTCTTTAAATAAACGAATAATGCTGTTTAGAAAGATATGAAATCTTGAACTGAAAGAGGAGTTAAGTGAGAAAGCCAAAGAAATGAGAAATGCTAGTAATTAGAGCATAAGTTACAGTTTTAAGCAGCCAAGATTTAAGTATGAGCCCTACTGCTTGCTAGTTTTGTGGCTTTGGGCAAATTTCTTAATCTCTGGAAGCTTTAGTTTATTCATCTGGCAAATGGAGATAATAAACATAGCTATATTTATAGTTTTCTGTGAGAATTAAATGTGATGTGACCCTTAGCACAGTACCTAGTTGTTAAAGCTGCAGCTGCTGTTACCTCAGAATAATAATCCATGAACCATGAAGTAGAAAATTACTAAGGAAATAGGGACCAGCTCATCCGTCATGGTTCAAGTGGTCTTTGTAGTACTTAGTTTACTCTAGTGACAGAGGCGAAAGCATCCTTAGATATTAGATAAAGAAATGAGCCTTACTGCCACTGGGACTTCATCATTTACAAATAAGAGGTAAAGAAGGGTTTGGCCCTTGAACTGTAGTTTTCCAACCCATAATCTAGGGTCTTAGCTCTGCCCCTTCTGACTCTCACAGGAGATAGAAGATGGTCATTTTGGAGCTCATTAATAATAGACTAGGTGGTCTGTAATGCCAAATAATTAGAGAGGCTGCAGGAAAAGATAGAGAAGAAAAGGCTATACAGTATAGCAACTAGGAGTGTATCCATGACCTTGAAAAATAATCTCAGAGAAATAGCCAATTTTCAAGGGAAGATAGCCCATTTAAAAGTGTTGGTAGTCACTGGAAAAAAGAGAGGCGAAAGCTTGAAATTGTAACAAGAGCAAGGGGCAACCTTTTAATATTTGGGGCAGGGGAATCCTGGTAAAAATCATAACCAGTGAAGAAAGAGCCAGTTGGGACGCTGTCAGGCCCACACACCTCAGGATGGCCCATACTATGGAACCACTGGCAAGGAAGGTTTTCAAAGGAGTAGCTGAACTTGTGGGCATTTTTGGAGCATATTTTTTGTTTAGTAAGATGAACACCAGCCAAGGTTTCAGACAAACAATGAGCAAGGCATTTTCCTTCATCTTGGATGCCAGTCATCATGTTTGTTCTCCCATCTAAGCTGTTTGAGACCTTCAAGAAGAGAGAAAAGATGTAAGCAGCATACAACATGCTAGACTCCTCCAGAACATCCCATGGGACATGGGACCTTTGGGCTGCCTATCGGCTGCAGTTTCCACCACTATACACCCAGTGCCTATGTTGTTGCTCTCTTGTTTTTATTGTCAAGGTCTAATGTTTGACAAATAAAAAACTAAGGAACAACAACAACAAAAAGAAAGAGCCAATTGGGGAAGAGAAGAGGTAATAAGGATAGCAGCATTAGGTAATGTTGTGGTTAGGGTCTGGAGTGTCCCCCAAAAGTCTCATGTATCTTGATATTATGAATTGTCTATGGAACCATGTGATGTTGGTGGATTGGGGTCTAGTCTCGAGGGGTGGATTACAGTTAAGACTAAAGGTGTGTGAGTTAGGATTACAAGTGGATGCAGGAGGGACTGGTTACTGGGCAGAGACCTGAAAGGATACATAAGCTACACCTGCCTCCCTGGAGGACTGGGACTAGTCTCAACTGGTCTCAGCTTGTCTTCCTGTTTGTGATGTCCTGAGAAACTGCCTCCACCTCTGCCTCTGTCCTGCACTCTGATTGCTGCCGGCCACCCCTGAATGGATTGTGACCATATGAAACTGTGAGCTAAAATAAACCTTTCCTAAATTGTGGGTGTCAGGTATTGAGTCACAGCAATGAAAAAGTAACTAAGACAAGTGAAATAAGATTCTTCACATGTAAAAAAAAAATCAAAGAACACGACAAACTATAACACTATTGTAATTTTCTGAGTCCAGGCAGTAAGTGCAGTTAAAGTTAGAAGGAAGAGAAATATAGGGGCTGTAGTGGCCAAAAATAGGTGTCAACCAATGTGCTACATTTGCCTAGGTTATCCTAGTGTGTAAATAACATGTGGTAACATCTTTAGCACCTGCCAAAACATACACATGACATAGCCTCTTACTGGTGGAATGTAGGCATAATGTCCTCAACTTTTTAATGTATTTCTTGTCACTAGGTGGTCAGTAAAATTTTTTCTTTCCCTCGTACAACAGGGTATTTTGGTTTTAGGCATTGGAGAGTAACAGTAGAAGCAGTGTGTTTGAATGTAGGAAGAGACTGAATTTTATGATGTCTTTACTGTTTCCCTAAAAGCATGATTCTGGTTTATTTTATTTCTACATGGCAAAGTTTCTTCAACTGACAGAAATGATGAGAAGGATAGAATTTAAATATAAAGACTCTCTTAACCTTACTTAACTCTAGAAGCCATAGTCTACTGGACATAATGTATGTGTCCTGAGGTCACTGTTCATTTCTTCATAATTTCCTTTAATGTTCTGTGTATAATATCAGTTGTTCCATCTCACTAAGAAAAATTCAGAATGTCCATGTCCTAAATTCGGGAGGCTCCAATATGTCTAAAGCTTCTCCTACTTTCCAATCACAGTTTGTGCTTTTATAACTGCAGTTCCCTCAAGCTGGAATGGCTTCCCTCGATTGTGCAAGGTCCCTTGTCCACAGAGCAAAAGTCTGCTATCCAGGGTTGGCCTTGCTTCCGTAATCTTTGTCAGTGCTTCTTCCAAGCCATCTCAAATAAGTAGCATGAAATATTTGTCAGCGTCGGCAGTTCACGTTTTCTCAACTTTATATATACAAGGAGAATAAGATAGTCTTAACCAAACTGTACGGTCTTTGTGTGTCAGCATTCGTAAACTGTAAGGCAAAGCAGTATCTTTGCCACGTAAATTCATTTTAAAAACAAATTCTCAGTCCCACTTTATACAAATTCGACACATACTGGTGTTCAATAAAGTTATAATAAGTGAAAACCAAGCAAAGACACAATGAGTGTGTGCTTGAACTTTGTTCTGATTCCCTTTTTGTCATGTTTGCTGACAAAGCTCATTCTGGTTACTGAAGAATAGTTTCAGACATGGAATTTAACTTTGGCCTTCCCTTCTGTTCTTCCAAATCAGGTTCCTTAGCTGGTCTGATAGACATCTCTGCTCATTGGATGACAGACTTAAAAGAAGGCATATGCACAGAGGGATTCTGGTTTAACCATGAACACTGTTGTTGGAACTCTCAGCAGGTCACCTTTGAAGACAGAGACAAATGCCCAGAGTGGAATAGTTGGTCCCAGCTTATCATCAGCACAGACGAGGTAACATGTAGCAGTGATTTCTGAACCACTGAGGTTTATTCTTGTATTATTTCATTTCTTGTGCAACAATTGTGCAATCTTTTCGTTTTCCTTTTCGTGAAAAGGAGAACCCATGGCAACTGCCGTTTTCTGTGGTTTAAGTGCAACCCTATGATCATCTCTTCTGACCTATGGAGTTTTTTTGTCACTTATCTTTAAAATTTCAGTTGGTTATAAATAAACCTGGTGTTTCTTCTTGACTGTTAGTATAGTGTTATGGAAGGTACCTTTTCCTAATAATTTCAATAGGAATGTCAGGGGAAGCTAACACGGGAGCTAAAATTTCTAAGTAAGGATGAAGTACATTAAAAGTGTATTTGTCATATCGGCACCAAGAGTGACTTCTTTCTGAGCGTTGCAGTGGAATGTTTTTTAAAAATACATTCTACACCATAATGGAAATACAGGAATAAAGTTGTACACAATATTATCTTAGAATTACAAATAAAATCAATCTTCTCAATATTTCATTATCATCCCTAGTACATATTTTTGATGCAGAGTATCTATTTTTCAGTTCCTTTCCTTCCTCTCACTACTTTATTATATGTTAAATCTCTTACAACAAAAATAACATACAAAAGACCTTTCCCACTTCCAGTCTCACTTGCACCCACCAATGAGGGGACCATTTTAACTTCCTACTCATCCTTCTGTTGGTGAAATGAGAGAGAGAAGATTAGGATATATGTTTATACTCTTTATTTTTAAAAACTGATCACATGGAAGTGGTGAATAGAATAGTGATCACTAGAGGCTGGGAAATAGGTGGAAGAGGAAAGGGAAGTTGGATAACAGGTACCAAACTCAGTTAAGAGGAGTTAAGTTCCAGTGTTCTATAGCACAGTAGGGCGTTTATACTTTACAACAATTCATATATATTTATAAAGAACTACGTGGATTTTGAAGATTCTAGGCACAAAGACATGACAAATGTTTTGGAGGAGATGGAAATGCTCATTACTCTGATGTGGTCACTACACATTGTACATGTGTCAGATGATCACACTGTACCATGTATTAATTTGTAATTAATATGTGCCAATTAAAATACATATATTTTAAGTGGCCAGTTAGCTCAGTTGGTTAGAGCATGGTGCTAATAACAAATATTTTTATTATTCGTGTTGGTCCCCAAACAAATTGGGGTGGCAAGTATACATACACGATCAAGGGGAAAAAAAGGTAGGAAGATGATAAAGTCAGAAATAGAGTGTATATATACATATAACTACACATACTGCTTCAGGAAGGGATTTGATAAAGAGATTTATGCTGTATGTTTAAGAGGGCTTAGACTTGTGTATCTCAAAGTGGAATATGGTCAAATTGCTAGAGGGCAGATAAAACCACAAGAAAAATGTGACATGCCTTTCTAGAGAATTAAATATTGGGAGGAAATTTTTTTTCAAAACTTAAGTGTCATGAAAACTGAAATGTAGAATTTCCATGTTTGTAAAGAAAAAATAAGATCTCTATTTTAGGTTTGTCTGCTACTGCTACCCCTTACCCTGATATCTCTGTTTACTCTCCTAGATTAGAAGGACCTGGGATAAAATTTTTGAGAAATCTATAACTTAGGGTGAGTGAGCAAGTGTGCATGTGTGTGACATGCATGCACATGAGTGTCCCTTGCTCTTTTGGACAGTTTTATTTTTAAAGAAAGCACACATTCATAACAAAGTTAAGACAACATGCAAAGAGGTCCCCTATACCTTTCACAAATAACAGTTACTCTCAAACTGGAGATTTAGATTAATTTGAACGACACATTTCTCCTCTTGCTCTTTTTTGTGAATGAAATCTTCTCTAAATCTCAGAAAGCCTTTTGTCAGGAATGTGGCTTCCTAGTCTCTGCCTCTGACCAGTTTTCATTACTTTTCCATGGGTTCCTTGTCCACCACCTCTTTTTTTTGTTTGTTTGTTTCTTAACTCTACAGTTTTCTTGCTCCCAAGCTACAGTTGAAATGTGAAGAGATAACATTTGTCTATGCCTTAGAGGAGGAAAATTCATGGTAAATTTGTGTCAGACCTGTAACTCAGAAAAAAACACTGAACATTTGGGTTCTCCTTGTCTACTTCAGTGAATTAAATAATATTTTATATTTTGAAAAGTAGAGACTATTGAGAGTTTTTTTGTGGTACTGGAGATTGAACACAGGCCTTCACTCTGAGCTACATCCCAACCCCAATCCCCCATTTTATTTTTTGAGAGAGGGTCTTACTAAGTCACTCAGCTATATTTGGTTTTGTAGTCTTCCTGCCTCAACCTTTCAGAGTTCTGTGAGTACAAACATGCAAAAGTCCTTTTAACTTCCATTCAGTATAATTTGAATGAATTTTAACTCCTAATATTTCTAAAGCATAACCTAGTATTTAAAATGGATTTTTTTTTGGTAAAGCATGACTATTTACCAGTTCTTTAATGTCGATAATTTTTTTTTGAAACAGAATCTCTTTCTGTAGTTCAGCCAGACTGGTCTTGAACTCACTATGTAACCCAGGCTGGCCTAAAACTCCTGGCAATCCACCTGTCTCAGCCTCTGAAGTGCGGGAATTAGAGGCATGCACCACCACATTCAGCGTGTGTGGTGCTGGGGAACCAAACTCAGGGCCTTGCACTTGCTAGGAGAGTGCTCTTACTGCTGTGCTATTCCTCCAGCGCCAATGTTCACAAATCTTTATTAGTAGTCAAAACGAAATTTCTTTTGTGACATACTTCATTTTCATAGGGGATAGTCTCAAAAATAGGTTCACTCATTTTAAAAATAGTTAAAGGGTCTGAGGATATAGCTTAGTGGTAGATCAAGAGTCTTACTTGCCTGAGGCATTGGATTCTCTTCTCAGGATAGACAAAAAATGGTTATTGCCATTTTGTTCTTTGAAATACCTTTCTGTTTCCACTTGTTACTACAGCTGTGGTGGTGAAACTCTCTAAGATGTAATTATTATATATATAAAGATTACCTATATAATCTTTTTAAAAAGTTGACTAAATAGTAGCAAAATGTAGAATGGTGGTTACTAGAGGCAAAGAAGAAGAAAAAATTAGAAGAAATACAACCAAGGTATAAATTTTCACTTAGGTTGGATGACTGATTCTAAAGATTCACCATTCACAGGGATTACAGTTAATAATATTGTATACTGAAAATTTGTCAAAAGTACAGATTTTAGGTGCTCTTACCAACGCATACAAAGAAAGAAAACTGAAAGGCCATAGATAAGTAAATCTGTTTGTCTGTGGTGAAATTTTTCTATGTATATATGTGTATCAAAATGTCAGGTATGGACGTATGTGTCACTTGTGAAGTGTGTGCTTTAGCATGCATGAGGCCCTGGGTTCCGTTTCTTGTACTAAAAAACAACAACAACAAAAAAATGTTGTGCAAACTTTAAACATCTACAATAAAAATAAACTGAAAAAAAAAACAGTTTAGGAATTTTAGGCACTGTAACTTTCTCTGAGAATTTGATACTGAGATAGGTAGTGATATGAAAGTAATGGAATTTTGAAACTGGTCTTCTCCCTTGAGATGTACAACCAAGTTTCACCTGTTCCAAAACAAAGGCACCTGTTAAAACTCTTGGTAAATTTGACACAGAATCTTACATATTTGACTATAAAACTTACCAGATCACTCACATAAAAAGTAATTTTTGTTTCATATTTTTCAGTTTGCTCTTCCTCCTTGACCGGTATTACTGTCTGTCATACATTTCCTTTGGGTGTAGCAAAACATTTCATTTTCAGTGTTAAATGTCCTGACAGTATTTCAGCAATTGCTTTCTTAAATAATCAGGAAAGAAACGTTTGAACAATTTAATGTTGGTCTTTTTTTTTCTTACCTTCTATCCTGGAAAATTGAGTTCTCTGAAGAGCTTCATGCCTCAGTGAACCCGTCTAGACTAAAATAAGATTTTCTTTTTTCCCATTCCAGGGAGCCTTTGCCTACATAGTCAACTATTTCATGTATGTCCTCTGGGCTCTCCTGTTTGCCTTCCTTGCTGTATCGCTCGTCAAGGTATTTGCACCTTATGCCTGTGGCTCCGGAATCCCTGAGGTGAGTCTTTTAAAGTTGTTTAGAAATGTTAGTGATATGAGTCCCTTTTTGGTTAAAATCTTTTAAAGTTATTCCAGCATATACCATAATTTGGTTGATTTGACAGGGGCAGAAGTATTGAGGATTGAGCCCACGGCCTTTGCACTGAGCTATACACCTAGCCTACCCCCCACCCCCACCCCTTTTTTTCAAGACAGGCTCTTGCCAAGTCACTGAATTGACCAGGGTGGGCTTAAACTTACTATCTTCCTGCCTCAGCTTCTTGAGTAGCTGGGATTACAGATATGTGCCACTGTGCCTGACAATTTGGTAGATATTATATAGGACCAGATAAGCTAGGTATTGTGTACTTGTAGTCTCAGTTTATTGGGAGGCTGAGCCTAGAGGATCATTTGATCCCACGAGTTCAATACCAATCTGGACAGCATAGTAAAACCCTGAAATGAACAACACCGACAAAACTAAAACTTAACCATGGTCAGATTCTGATGTCATCTAAAGTCTCTGTAGGTTTCCCTTCGGCAGGAAATTGAGGCTATACCCAATCTTTCAAGTTATTTCACGAACATTTATCTTGCTCTTTCACAATATGCCTTTTGGGATGCCTGTTTTTAAATGAAGGAAATGCCTCTTCCTCCCTAACTGCCTCCTCCTCTATCTACTTATTCTCACACTTAAAATATGCCCCTATCCACCTGTCACGTGGCTCACCACCATGCCCCATACAAATGAATGAGAACCTTAAAGGAACCTGAATTTCTTTGGCTCCTTGGCCCCCCAGTACTGAAGTACTATAGGCCAAGCATTTATATGTCACTTGTTCAAAGGTATGCAGTATTAGTGAGGTTCATATTTTTGTTTCTTAACCTTGTTTACTTCCATAGTCTGTATCTAATCTCTCTGTGTTTGACCTGCAGATAAAAACTATCTTGAGTGGTTTCATTATTAGGGGCTATTTGGGTAAGTGGACCCTGGTAATCAAAACCATCACCTTGGTGCTGGCAGTATCATCTGGTTTGAGCCTGGGCAAAGAGGGTCCCCTAGTGCACGTGGCTTGCTGCTGTGGGAACATCCTGTGTCACTGCTTCAATAAATACAGGAAGAATGAAGCCAAACGCAGAGAGGTAATGACAAATGGTCTAAATAAGCTCCTTTTGCATGAGAACACAAATGGTTGAGAATTTGAGGATTCTACCGCTGTATCTGCAAAGACCCTTTGACCCAGCAATTCTTTATTTATCCTGCACTCACCCTAGCATGTATGTGCACATAGGTGCTCGAGGGTAGTCAGTACAGCATCTGGTGACATATGGAAAATATGAATGACCAAATCAGTAGGAGACTGATCAAGTAAACACCCATATCATAGAATACTATGCAGTTATTTCAAAGAATGAGACAGCCTTATAAATGCTGGCATGAAAAGGTGATAATAGAATACTATTAAATGAAAAACAGTTTGCAACTAATTTAGACAGTATAGTATAATTCAGGTAACATTTTTAAAAGGTGAATTATTGATATACTTAGAACATGTCTGGAAACGTCTTAGCTCAAAATTATTTAAAAAAACTTCTGCTAGGAGAGTAAGGTAGTAGGTAAGGGGAAATAAAACTTTTAACTTTTTATTGTATGTGACTTTATTGTGCGTATTGCATTTGTTATAAAAGAAGTTATAAAACTTGTAGATTTTAAAGGAGTTTTTTATTCCTCTGGAAGAGTAAATATAAAGGAATTATGTGTTTCAAATGTCACCTTTTTATATCCTTCATTTCTGCCTAATACCACACTTGAATTAGTATTGGAACTCTCTCTACCTCCTGCCATAGCTCCGCTAAATTAGTCCTACCACAGTTTCTCTGTAGATAGTCTCAAATTTATGTAGTTATTGATGTATGTTAGAGGGAAAACATTTTTACAAAATGATTCATATCATTGGTTACTTTTGTCCTGCTATAATTAAGGGCTTAAGAGAATAATGGTTTTGGGTTTATTTTCCTTGGGTTACAAAGAAAGTATGTATGGAATGGGTTAAGACTAAAGATCTTTTTATTACAAAAGAGTTTTCACAAAATTGAAGCCTAGTAATTTCTTCTGAAGACAAAAAAAAAAAAAAAAAAGGATTAACTATAAGACCCAAAAGAAAACTGGAAACGTGTTGAAATCTCAAATATGGAATGAATTTTGATAGTTCAAGGTGGGACATTCCTGGCATAGTTAGAAGAAGAAAGTTAGGCAGAGCAAAATAGGGATATTGTTGGAGATATTGAGTATATTGTTAGCTACCTGTCATGTGGTAGTGGGATACCAGCCTGTGTTGAAAGAGAATAATGTACAGTGGAAGTGAGAGAGGTATACAAATATTTATTTATTTATGAGACAGAGTCTTGCTGTGTAGTACAGGCCTATCCTAAACTCACTATGTAGCCCAGGCTGACTTCAAACTCAGGTATTGCTCCTCCTTCAGCTTCCCATGGGTTGGAATTATAGGCATGTGCCGCTACATTTGGCTAATTTTGATGTGGTGCTGAGGAATTGAACCCCAGGTCATTGGGCATGCTAGGCAAGCACTTGTTAACCACTGACTTATATCCCCAGCCCCTGCACAAGCATTTTTTACAGGCAAGAGTAAAGTTTACAATTTTGCTAGTTTTGTATAGGTGGGTGTAAATTTGAAACTACAGATGCTGATTCATTTTCTTACATAAAATTGGCATTTTTGTGCACATAGATGGGAAATTGATTTGTCTCTTTCTCTGTACATATGTCACATATTTTTTAGTAGACTCATGAATATTTGAGTCTTAAATTTACTCTTCATTGCTTACTGAGACATTCTATGTTTTTTTGTTTTTTGTTTATTTGTTTTCTATAGTTTGTAGCACTGATGGAAAACTTTTTTGTGGCCCGTGGCCCTTGCCAAAGTGAGCAGGTAGTTGAGAGTAAAACAGATTTGAGGAAGATAGGTGCAGGCAGATTCCGTACCGACCAACTTAGTTACTTCTTCTCCCTTATCATTCATTCCCAAACATAGTAAAATCTCCTTTCTCAACTTGTACAATGATTTTCCTCATCTTTTAAAATGAAAGCCACTTTAGGTATGAATTTTGAAGTCCTCATGGCTAGCACCAGATCTTACCCTTCCCTCCTCTTCATTCTCCTGGACCGTCTTCCACTCCCAGAGAAACCTACCTACTTGTTTTGCCAGTAACCATTTTATACTTAACGACTTTCAACTCTGTTTTACCTTCTGCTTAAAATGTTTCCTCGTTCTCCAAATCATCTGTCTCTCTACAGCAACTGGAATCCAAAGAAAAGACTTGATCGTTCTATTAATTCTCTGTTGATCCTGTATGTTTTACATGCATATTACCCCAGGTGGTACTGTCTAAATATCACTTACTCTTTCCTCTTTCTTTATCACTCTTTCCCCCTGACACCTAGCCCTTTTCTTTGCCACACCTAAACATGTTTAACATCTTCTCTTCCTTAAAAGACATCTTGCTTCCCTTTTTATTTTGTTTCTGTGGGAGACTAGGCAGTGAGTAGGGTACAGAGGACAGGACACTCAATACCCATTTTATGAATAGTACAGTTGTGGGTCAATTGTAGCTTTAGTTTTGAATCATTAGAGTCTTCCTTAACATCCCATTTAGAAAACATTCTTTTACAAATAGCTTTTTAGGTATATCACTGTGCTTTGCTTAGTTGAGGAATAAATTGATTTATGAGTCAAATTTATTTGCTGACCTGAGAGTTTTGTGAATGGGGGACGTACTTTACAGTAAAGCACATGCCTACATTAATTACACAGGGAACAATACCCTCTTTCATATTTAAGCATGTGAACCACTTTGTTCAGCTTCTAACACACAGTGTTAGCTCTCAAAATAAATAGGAATCAAACTTCATTTTTGATGATAGAAAACATGGAAAGTGTTTTTTAAATAAAAATGTTTACTAACATGTACCATTTCTTTTAAAATTATGGTTAATTGTTGGGAAAGCAGCATTATTTTGTTGCTAATTTTGAATTTCGGACCATAGGTCTTATCAGCTGCAGCAGCTGCTGGTGTGTCAGTAGCCTTTGGAGCACCAATTGGTGGAGTATTATTCAGCCTGGAAGAGGTAATGCCTTCTGACTGTTCATAGAGTATATGCATGCTTTTGTGTCTGGAGTTTTTCCAGTAATTATGTGTGTTGTGGTCTCTTGTGATCAGAAATGGTTGAGCAGTTTTTAATGCTCAACTCTAATGCCAACAGCATCAACTTGCACCTGCATGTTTCTTCATATGGACTGAATTTGCTTTCTCACCTTCTCTCTTATAGGTCAGCTACTATTTTCCCCTCAAAACACTGTGGCGATCATTCTTTGCTGCTCTAGTGGCAGCATTTACTCTACGCTCCATCAACCCATTTGGGAACAGCCGTCTAGTTCTGTTTTATGTGGAGTTTCACACTCCATGGCATCTCTTTGAGCTTGTACCATTCATTCTGCTGGGCATATTTGGTGGTCTGTGGGGAGCTTTGTTTATCCGCACAAACATTGCCTGGTGTCGGAAGCGGAAGACCACACAGTTGGGCAAGTATCCTGTAGTAGAGGTACTCATTGTGACAGCCATCACTGCCATCCTGGCTTTCCCCAACGAATACACCCGAATGAGCACAAGTGAGCTCATTTCTGAGCTCTTTAATGACTGTGGCCTTTTGGACTCTTCCAAGCTCTGTGATTATGAAAATCGTTTCAACACAAGCAAGGGTGGTGAGCTTCCTGATAGACCTGCTGGTGTGGGAGTCTACAGTGCCATGTGGCAGCTGGCTTTGACACTCATCCTGAAAATTGTCATTACTATATTCACTTTTGGCATGAAGGTGAGGAATTTTCTTGATATTCAGTGGATGTATGTGTAGCTGTGGGTTTTGGAAGGCAAAGCCAAAGAATCCTACAGTCCCAGTAGCTTATGTGTACAGTGCTTTCAACTTCCCCAACATGATCTCCACCCTTCCCCGCAAGAGGCCTTTTCCCCCCATTTGTTCTCATCTTTATAAACAAACTGTGCCACTGGCTGAAATTGCCTGAGCTTAGTTTGAGACCAGATGCAAACTTCATGTTGAGTTTGAGGAAGAAATGTTTTCTCTTTTTCTGTCTAAGACATATTTTGCCTCTCAAAAAAGATGAAGTTTTTATTCTGATGTCTCTTGTATAAAAAAAATCTGACCAACACAGTGTTAGTCTTTATAGGATGACTTTAGAGTATAAGATGCAGTTATATAGGAGAATTAAATTCCGTTCTTTAGTACAATGAGGTGACTGGAGACGACAATAATTTATTGTATATTTCAAACTAGAGGATTTTGAGTATTCCTAACACAAAGAAGTAAGTGTTCACAGAGATAGATATGCTAAATACCTGACTTGATCATTACACATTGTATACATGCATTTAAATACACACTGTACCTCATAAATGTGTACAATGTTTATGTGTGAATTAAAAAGCAGCTCATGTTTTACTTTTAGTACCTGTTATCGTTTCTGTGTTTCAGAAGAAATTAAAAAGAGAAAATCATTAATATTTTCCTTCTCCATCCCAGGTTTTGTTTCACTTCTTTAGCACACTACAGGGTTATTGCCCATACTTTCTAGGGGGACTTAAATTCAAACAAGAGAATACGAAGCAACAACTCAGTTTAGGCAAATCTGTATTCCCTGAGATGAGCTCATCATAAGGACAGATGGACACTCTGAAAATTTTTGTTGTGCTATTTGAGTTCATTTTTACCTCACAGCTTCATTGTTTTATTTAAAGGATGTTTATATGCCATTGGACCACCAGATTCAAATACATTCCAGAACTACTTAAAAATAATCTGCTGCTTTGATTATCATTACCATCATTTTCTTTTCTTAGCACAGAATGTCCTGGAAGTCAAGAGAAAGAATGCAGAGATAGATAAAGCTGCTTTTTTTTGTTTTTGTTTTTGTTTTTTTGGTTAAGCACACAGCTGTGGTCACTGTCTCATTTTAAAATCTTTTTTTATACAAAATAGACCAAAACCTCATGTGTCATGTTTTGTGTGTGTGCGGTGAGTTAGGATTCAACATGAATTGGTGATGAGCACTCCATTTAAATCTTAGCACCAGCATTTACTAAATCTTGACCTTGGATCAGTGACTAATCCTCTCTAAAGCTGGCGTTATTATTTGGGAATAATAATGCCTACTTCCTGGAGCCATTATCAAGAATCTAGAAAACCTTGTGTGCAGAGCATCTAGTATCCAACATGGCTGTCGATGAGGGGTATTTGTTGACAAGAATTCAAAACTGGGGAAATGTCTGCATTTATAAGAAACCCCATGTATTTTCCTTTTTCTTTGAGAAAGGCCTAATTTCTGCCTCCAGTTCTGTGTTGGTCTGGAGAGTTAAGGTTCTTGCATGATGGACCCCAATTCAGGGTAAGCTTCTTGGCAGTCATCTTTGCCTGCACATCCCAGAAAGCCTCTAGTCCCTTTAGTGTTCCACAGATTTTTATAGCCACTTGCTAGCATAGTGCATAGTAAAATTGTCAATGGCCTGTTTGCTTCGCAGAGGATCAGTCCTCACCCCTTACCATGTGCCAAGTAATCACAGCATTTCTCACTATCTTCTGCTTTCTTTTTGCAGGTCCCTTCTGGCCTCTTTATCCCTAGCATGGCTGTTGGTGCTATAGCTGGTCGGCTTTTAGGAGTAGGAATGGAACAACTGGCCTATTACCACCATGACTGGACCATCTTCAATAGTTGGTGTAGTCAGGGAGCTGATTGTATAACCCCTGGCCTTTATGCAATGGTTGGGGCTGCAGCCTGCTTAGGTGAGTAGTGTTTGCATTGGTTTCAGAACAGTTGCTCTCCAGGTGACACACAAAAAAGGAGAGTGATATCAAACACAATTGACTCCAGAATTTTAAAAATAGTCATCCATTTTCTGTTGGTTGTGCTGTTTTTCAATACCTTTATAATTAGTATAATATACTAATTATACTTTCTCACACTGGAGAAAAAACCCACAAATTTGAACAGATATAGCAGCATGGATATGACAGTGTTACTTATGAGAACAAAAACTAGAATCAACCTGAATTTACACAGTAAGAGAAGAGTTAAGTAAATGGTGATTTCCTTATACTATTATACTATTGAGCCCTTAAATATGGTATTAATATGTTTTGTATCTTTAAGTGTGATATTAAATAAATATGTGTAAATATATGAAATGTCCCCAACATAAAGGGAGTATGGCAGCAGGATGGGGAATTAAACATAATGTGACATTCTTTTATGTATAAATGTATGTTTTTGCTTAGGAAAAACTTGAAAATATCATTTAAAAATTTACTCTCCTTATAATCAGTGAGCTTATTAATAATGATTTTCATCTTTTCTGAAATTTCTGCAATGGATGTGAATTTCATAATTAGAGGAGAGAAGCAACAGACAACTGAAAATAAAAATTACAAAGCATCTTGTACATTGCTAGATGATGTTTTGAAGAATTTCAATTGTAACTTGAGTTTAATGCAATCCCTTGAGTCTGTACAGTCATAAGTGACACTGTATTCTAGTTTTGGTACATAAGCATTTCTTGGATGAGGCCTATGACAGGCCAGTACTTAGAATGAATCTTTCAAGTGTCTGTATCTGTTTCTTCACAGGAGGAGTGACTCGGATGACAGTTTCCCTTGTTGTCATAATGTTTGAATTGACTGGTGGCTTAGAATATATTGTTCCTCTGATGGCTGCAGCCATGACAAGCAAGTGGGTGGCAGATGCTCTTGGGCGGGAGGGCATCTATGATGCCCATATCCGTCTCAATGGATATCCATTTCTGGAAGCCAAAGAAGAGTTTGCTCATAAGACCCTGGCAATGGATGTGATGAAACCTCGGAGAAATGATCCTTTGTTGACTGTCCTTACCCAGGACAGCATGACCGTAGAAGATGTAGAGACTATAATCAGTGAAACCACTTATAGTGGCTTCCCAGTGGTGGTATCCCGAGAATCCCAAAGGCTTGTAGGCTTTGTCCTCCGAAGAGATCTCATTATTTCAATTGGTAAGGATTTCAGAAAGGGGGTAATGGAATCCACCATAGAACTCAATAAATATGTATGAAATAGGGGAAGATGGAGGGAAGATGGGGCTGTTTAGGGGCCAGATGGGTAGAGCTAGGTCTTCCATTCTCAACTCCTTTTCCCTTTTGTTCCAATAGAAAATGCTCGAAAGAAACAGGATGGAGTTGTGAGCACTTCCATCATTTATTTCACTGAGCATTCTCCTCCAGTGCCACCATACACTCCACCCGCCTTGAAGCTTAGGAACATCCTGGATCTCAGTCCTTTTACTGTGACGGACCTTACACCCATGGAGATTGTAGTGGATATCTTCCGCAAGCTGGGACTGCGGCAATGCCTGGTTACACATAATGGGTGAGGACTTGGGGGAAAGAAAATTGGATTGTTGAAGAAAAGAGAATGTGGAGACAGATGGAAGGGTACCCCAATTTAAGTGAACAATAGTAGTAGCACTTTTAGGCCTTTCTGAAGCTCTGAGATAGAGATGAATGTGTTTCTTTTATCATTATAATTAATAGAAAAGGAATTTGGGGAAGAGAATGTGTTTGAGAGATGTCAACTGTTAGTTGAAAATTATCAGTAACAGTTCTTTCCTTCTAAAGGAAACAGCTGTGTTCTTATGCACAGGAAAGACCAAAATTATGATGATGTCATGTGGTCTATGTGATGTAAAGTAGTCTCTTCCTATCCTTTCAAGGAAATACCTTCTAAGGTACACATTCCAAGACTACCATGGGATGCCTGAAGCCAGTGGATAGTAGTAGATCCTATATATACCGTTTTCTGTATACATACCTATGATAACTTCAGTTTATAAATCAGGCACAATAAGAAATTATAATTGTTCATTATAAAACAACAATTCTAACAATACACATAACAAAATCTATGTGAATATGGCTTCTTTCGAAACAGTTTATTGTACTGTACTATGTTTTTGAACTGTGGTTCATTATGGGTTCCTGAAACCTTGGATAAGAGAATACTATTGTATTTTCCCCTTAAAATTCCTTTGTTGTTGTTGCTTGAGGACAAGAAAACCAAGTTTCAGTGAGGTCTAATGATGTACATGAGCATGCCTTGTTAACAGGAGGGAAAGCTTCTAATACAGGTCTCCTGACTCTCAAACCCAAGGCTCTTCATGGGGTATTTTTTTTTTTTTGTCCAAGAAAGCAAACACTACTATTTTTTATTGGAAGGGAGGGCAGGTTAAAGAGAGGGGTTAAGGGTTTTTTTTTTTTTTTAATGTGCTATGTTACTTCAGTAACTATATAAGAATTCCCTCCTCCTCTAAAACTTTAAACTATTGTGACAGATGTCTTGCAGGATTTAAATCAGTAAGAGGACATTCCATAACTGTCTCATTCAACATTTACTGAATCTCCACTTCATGTATGAAGGTATTCTGATAGTTTCTCGGGAATATAAAAATGACTGAGATCCTCCCTGCCCCAAAGGAGCGTGTAGTGTTACAGGTCGGGCAGGAGCACACAAATGGCTGTAGGACAGTAACAAAGGTGAAAAATTCTACACAAGAAGTCTGTACACAACATGCTATTGCTTGTAGCAGGGCAGAGTTATTGCTGGCTTATAACATCAAGGAAAGTTCTAGAAGAGGGGCATTAAAATTGGACAGCTATTAGGTAGGTAAGATTTGTATATGTAGAGAATTATATTTAAACTAAAGAAAATTGCAGATCCCAAGACACACATGCTCACACAAATATATGAATACATGATGAACCGTGCATATCTCCATCCCCCATGCATGGTACCATTTCTCTGGAGCACGCATCCTGCCCCTGTTGCCTCATTGTTCTGGAAGTGCAGATAGTACTTTGAGAATCAATTGGAAAGGACTAAGGTAGACAAGTTTCATCTGTAGGAATGCTGTTTTAACAGTAGATTTATCGTGTTGTTGTATTATGTTTGTCTTTTAGGCGATTGCTTGGAATCATTACCAAAAAGGATGTGTTAAAGCATATAGCACAGATGGCGAACCAAGATCCTGATTCCATTCTCTTCAACTAGAATCATGGTTTTTTTTTTTTTTCTGGATGTAAAACAGGAAGGACATTTCAGACTGTGGATATATTTTATTAACTGGGTACCCAAAACACATTTCCCATATATGGGTGGTGAAATTATATTAATGTGTTGTCTCTTTCCTACAAGTTAACCAGTTGCACTACTTAATATCTGGAAATTAATCTTCTCTTTAGGAGAAAATGCAGTTACACTTCTGATATATTGCATTAGGAAGATTCCATGAAGGAGTATCAACAAGATTGCTGTGGTTTGACTATATTTGTTTTAAAAATAACTTTTTTGATTTAAAAGTAATAGCCAATATGCAATCACTGAAAACTATGCAAAAAATTCCAACCGTCCTGACCTATTGCCTACAGGAAACTCATGAATACAGTCACTTTTGGGGGATTTGTCATTGGTAGAAGATGAAGTGCAAACTATGGGGCTTTTTGTTTTCACACCACAGAAAGGAAAGCCGGAAGGAAAATAGTGATGTATTTTCTTGACTGTGAAGATTCAGTTCAAATATTATCCTTGTTCCTGTTGTAATACTTAGCTTTATTAGTTTGTTATGTGTGTCTGTGTACGTTAAGTTTAATTTCTGATTATAAGACAATGCTGCTTTGGTTAATCTGCTCTAAATGAACTTAGAGAGGTTAATTTTTATAGCTTGCTTGTTCCTGGTACTCTTTTGAAGTGCACAAAGATAAGTTAAAGAGCTTTCTCCTTGTCTGCAAAGTGGTCCAGATGGTATTTGTTAACTAGTAGACAAGGACTTGGCCATGAATTTGTTGTTAGTAGCAAGGAATGATTTCTTCTAGCTTCTTTGAAATGATTAGTAAAATTCTAACCAACATCAATGATTAGGAATTTCACACTTTGTGAGATCTTACTAGTTCTCTTACCCAGATGCCACCTTCTTGAATGATGGTGCTCTAGGCTTCTGGAATACCTAAGAATAGTAAAGGGAACCAAGTCTACACTGCATACTGGTAAACTGGGGAAGATTCAGAGCTGTATTGCCATCCTTACGCATTTCTTTGTAAAGACCACCAGTACCAAAATAACTGGACACTCATGCTTCTCTCAATGTCAAGTACATAGAGCAGGCCAGTGTTGTCCCTGTGAGCATGAATTAGCTTTGGGATATTTTTAGATATATTCAAGGTCAGGTTGGAACAGGAGCGCCAACTGTGACTTCCTTGAGGGTCCATAGAATTCTGAATAAAGTGCAGAGCCATTCTAAGACCTAAAGGTATAAACAAGGCTTGGTGACACCAAAGGTGCTTATATTCAGTCAAATATGTGCCTGTCTCAAATTCTTATTACACATAATACATAGTTCTCAAAAATAGTACAGTGTAGGGGCACCTGGTGGAATTAAAAAGCCACCACCATCATTCAAACCACTATTTAATTTTCTGTACTTTTACCCATGTGCAATTATACCTCCTCTGTTCTGTTGCCATTCCTGCTCTTCAGTACTGAATTCTTGTCCTTGGAACTTAGCTCTATGTCTGGTTAATCATTCCTAATAACAAAAAATAACTACTGGGACTTGTTAAATTGTAAGCCAAGGCTCAACAATCTTGTGGAACGTGGACTAGAGGTGACACAAAGCCCTGTGCTTTGCCATGTGGCCCATTTTCTGTTGCCATACCTCCATTGCTGTCCCAATGCCTATTGCAATGAGACCTTGTTGTCAGAGATACGAGTTCAGCCTTGCTCATTTTACAAATCTCTTCTAGCACTTTCTCCTGGCCGGAATCAGCAGTCATTTGGCACATCCCTCATTCCCCCTTCCCCTAACAGGACAGTTTACCTCATTTTGAAAGTTGTTGATTCTTAAATCTAGGACTGTTTACCCTTGGCTCTTATCTTTCTAAAATCTGAAATTCTTTTCTTTCCAGATCTAGGCAGCCAAGCTGTGTTTTGAGTTTCATGTTTTAAATATCAAAGAAGGCACCAGAACTTCTCTTTTTAAGTATATTATTCTGGCATTTTAATGAAAAAGAAGAAGAAGAAAATATTCCAGGGTACCATGGTGTCATAGTCACGGCTTGGTAGTTTTATGCCTTTTGTCCTTTCCATGCCACTGATTCCGTATGTGATAAGATTCCTTGCCTAACCACTCTGTATATTATGTAGAGATCAAAGTTCTTATCTGTATATTTCTTGTTTAATATCTATTTTATTTTAACTATTCTCCCCTACTAAAGTTTGCAAAAAAAAAAAAAAGGAGGTGTTACTATTTCTGACATTTGTTGGCAGGGGAACGTTTAGTCATATTTCATAGTGCAGCAGCACCGTGGAGGGTGTCTTACTTGCTTTTGTGTTTCTTCCAGGCTCTGCTCTTGATTTTAGACAGCTGAGCCAGTGTTAAGGTGCTACTTTAGAGAATTCAAGAAATCAGATAACACTGTGCCAAGATATACTTTCTAGATGCTGAACATATTGATTTGCCCTCCAGAGAATGACAATATCCCTGTGATACCTCGCACCTGATAAATCTTATTCATTAACCTCAGCTTCTCAGGAATCCTTATAGCTCATACTCTAGAAATAGCTGTAGTGTAGGGGTTTCACTATTTTTACTCCCATGGTTTGGCTCAAATGTTGGCTACTGGTGGCAGGTGTGTTCTATAAGGCTGCTAGCTCAGCACCTTGATACGCAGTTTCTTGCCTTGAGGGGAAGGAAGATGCTTTTCCTACCATTGCCGTTTCAGCAACTGTACATACTTAAGCCAAAAGAAAAACCAATATAGGGAGGTCTGTCAGTAGCTTCAAATGACTGCATACTCCACTGGGGAAGAAAGTAGGTAATTTGGATTTTAAAATAAATGGAGATTAGTCTGTTTTGTTAATAGATAATAAAATTGCCTGACATAAAGGAAGGGTTTACAAAAAGATGTCAATAAATACTTCAACAGAGTTTAGGTTTTTCCAAAGAGAAGTATGTGGTGGACATCTTGCCATAAAGAAAATCGGGGTGTAAGTCTAACTGTTGTACTTTTTATCTTCACATCTTCAACTTAAAGAGTTTAAGGATGCTGAAACAGTTCCACATGATGAGCTGGAGTGCAAGAAAGAAGCAGGGGGCTGATAATACAAACGAATTGCTATGTTAATGGTTGTTTCCATCTTGACCTTTGATTGGAAATGAATTGTAATACTCTCCCTTTTTTCTGGCCCTCATAGTCCTAGCTCTAGCCCAGCTCTACTATAGAGGTGATAGCCACAAGAGATACCCGCTGGTGAATTGCTTGACCTTAACAATGCTTTGAATTTGCCAACCAGCAGATCAAATGATTAATTTGCTGATTAAATTGCAAAAACAATTCAATTATTTTGGCACTAGAGTCCAAATCTTAACCCTTTACAGCAATATGTAGGCTGAACTTAAGCATCCTAAAATTGTAATTTTTTAACCAGTCCTTGGTGATTACCTTTTTGGGGACTGAGAATGGTGCCCTGGTAAGAAAACATGAACAGTATAAAATGGTACAGCATAGCCATCAAATGATTTGTGCCACGTATCCTGGCATTGAGAGATATAGAAACTGCTTCGTCATGTACCTTGAGTGGAGAAAAACTCAAGCAGTTCCTTCCCCCAAGGCCAAGACTTTGAAGCAAATTAGAGGCTTAAAGCCATGTGGTGCTCAAAGGCAATATAGTTTTATGGAGAGGGGTGACCCCAGACATTTGCTCATGAAGGAATATGATGTTCAAGTGATAAGTTTTCCTATGTTTATATTTTTAGCCTTCCTATTATTTTTTATTATGTATTGAAGAAAAAAGGTAAGAGTTGCTGAGATCAGGGCCCAAAAGCTGTGTAAATATAAAGTTCATTGTGAGCAGAATGTACATGAGTGATTGGTGGATTTTGTTCCACTTCAACTCCAGGGAGAATCTCTGGGAAGAATAGGAGTTAGCAAGTGTAGCTTCTCCCTTCCCCAGCATTGGCTGGGCATATTCTCATTTCTGAACACCTGCATCTTGGCAAAGTTTTGAAAAGATGCAGGGAACAGAAATGGGTTTTTCTATGGTGTAGTCTGATTTTGCCAAATCACTCAAGAAAGAAAGAATGTTTTGGGCTAAGTGTGTATTTCTTGGATAGGACTTCTCAAGCCACTCAGCCCAATCTTGCAGTCATAACTTCCTACCTCTACATTCCTACCAAAGGGTCTTCAGCCTCTCTGTATGTGCACTCATTTAATGAATACCTTGCCTAAAGTCTGACTTGTTAAGGAGAACCAGCCTGTGATGATATAAAAATGTGAGGGTTTGGACAAAAGCAGTCTCTGCCTCTCCACTTCATTCTTTCTCTTTCTCTCCTGGCCATGCCCTGGATTCAGACTTCTTTCCCTTTTTACAAAGGAAGTGTATTGACTGTGAATCTTGGTAGTGGTGGTAGGATGGGATAACTTTGGCTACAAAGAATGGGAGATTCTCCTCAGTGAATGGGGCCAGTGACACTTTGCTCCACTCTAGGAGGTAAAGCCAGAGATATTTTTTCAGGAATGTCAAGAGCTTTGGCATCGTAAGGCAAGCCTGTGATGTATCCATTGCTAAAAGTTACTCTTCTGTATGAGTCTGAATCTGTTGGAATGCAGGGGCAGTCTAAGATTTGGTGAGGGAAATGCCATCTGCCAAAGTGAAAAAGAAGGCAAGATCTGCAATGATATTCATTGGGTTGGGAATGGCCAGCCTCATGATCATGTTGAGGGTACCTCAGAATGTATGTTCCTTCATGAATGTTCATTTACCCTCCTCCATTTCACTTTGTCCCTTCACTATTTTCCCATTGTCCAGCCTTTTTAGTACTCAGCTTTTTATACATAAGTATTTACTTTTTTATTATATATTTGGTCTTTTGGTACTGTGTAATGATTGTGAATTTATTCCACTGAAGATAAAAATTATATGTTTAATATTTCATTCTCTTAAGCTCTCTTTTGAAGCTATACTGTTAACCAGGTAGAGGCCAGAAAAGAATTGGGCCTGATAGCATGTTGGTCATATCACCAAAGGGTGCCATTGATGTGATGATGACTCTTCATGTGACCAAGGCCAGCCTCCTACTTTTTCTTCTGCCTATTTACTTCTGGGTGTGGGAAATAGATGAGCCTTTGGGTGAGCCATTGAGGTTAGGAGGATCAGAGGTGCCAGGTTCCTGCCCATCGGTCAGTCTGTGAGTAGCTCTGTAATGAGTTCATTTGGAAGGCCAGCTCCAACTGCAGTGGCCAGCAAAACCTGTTCGGACTCTTTAATTCCTGAGAACTGGTCACAGTGCAGTTGAAGAAGAATCTCATGTATAGACATGAGTAGTAGCTAGGCATCCAGAAACTGGCTTTAACCAAAATTAGTGCAGCCGAGTTTCCACTGGACCTCGGTGCCGAGGTGTTCAGAGCGGTTATTTATCTAGTATTACCAACCCTTCAGCCATGCCTTCTTGGCTTCACTCAAACCTATTTGTAAGCACAGTCTGAACCAAAGCTGTGGCTCCGTGCTTCCTTTGTGCTCCCTGGTCATGCATAGCGACAGTGGTAAAAAGAAAGATAAGGACTAAAGTTAGGAGACCTAGTTTCTTTTCCCTATGCTTTTACTAACTAGCCTTGAGATCTTAACCACTCTGTGCCTCAGTGTTCCCATCTGCAAAATGGGGATAGTGTTAAATGCCCTACCTACCTCACAGGGTTGTTGTGAGGATGAAATGAGACAATGAATGGAAAGTACTTTGACAAGTAAGTGCTATGCAAATTGTAAGAAATGGAAACAATCTGTTAAAGGCAATGGGTTGGACATTGGCAGAAGGGTTAGTGGGATCATCCAGCCCTTTTCTCTGTGTGGCTTAAAACCAGGTCACCATTGCTTTATGCATTTTCACTTAGCACAGATTTGTAATTATGCATGTAATAAAGCACAGCCTTATCCAATTTGTTATCTGGTGTGTTTTTGAAGACCTCAAACTTTGTAGCTATTGATTTCTGGCCACAAAAAGTAAGGGCAGAGTATGGGACTTAGTGGGAGGAGTAGCATAGAAGCAACTATAAACTAGCAGGCTTATTCCTTAACGAAGTTGATTAAATACTTTTGCATCATAGATTTGGTAATGCTTTCTACTAGAAGGGGCAAATGAGCAGTCACTTGAGTGTTTTGAGAAGCCCAGATACCTGGGTGCATCATTGATTATATTTGCTTAAGTGTTCCTGTCATACATTAGTGATCGTTCACTGATGGCATGAGAACCATCAGAAAACTGTAATTTTTCCTCTGCTTTTTGAGTTTTTAAAGTTAAAAGATCAAAGACTTTGACAGACCACCTTCCTGTAGTCACTTAAACAAGGAGTAGGAGGAATGACTTAAATATTTTTCCAGTGAATGTCAGTGTTCTCTTTATGGTGTGTCGGGACTAAAATACTATCTATGGGAAACCCTCTGAAGTGACCATATGAATGAAAGTAGGATGGGCATAGAGAGGCGGTTGAATATGCACACTTCCTTTCATGCCTCTCTGGAACATGGAAAATAAAGCTATCCTTTGCAATAAGGCTTTTCTTCTTTATCTGTTTTTCAGCACCTCCTTTCTTTATTAGCCAGAAGCCGCTAGTGTTTCCCATGTGTTCAAGTTTTGGTTTAAGAATTTCTCTAGTTGATGCTTGATTACATCTGTACTGACAGAATGTTAACGACTTTGCTGTACTTGGTATTATTTTAGGCAAGACATTGCTATGTAAAAATGACTTCTCCATCAGTCTGAAATTGCACCAAAAATTTCAGTTCTTGATGTTTATCATTTTACTGTGGGCCCTTTCCACACTATCGCTATTCTTACCTCTAATCAATACCTGTTACGGAAAAAAGCACACTTGCCAGTGGTTATACGAAAGTTGTTATGAATTACATTGTCGTGTTTGGTTACTATAAGCCGCAGATAAAAGTTTCTTTAATAGAGGACGAGGAACAGAGACTGTCATCTGGTACTGGAACTGACCAGAGAAAAACCTGAAAGTGACCACTAGATGTCACTGAATTATAAAAATAACTGAGATTTTCCCAGAGATGAACTATATTTGAGAGGTAAGTAGGGCAAGAAGTATTAATTCATATCTAAAGACAGGTGATGTCAATACTAAATCCAGTTACATGGTAGTTAATAGTTTATGCAACTCTTTGGCAGTACTGGGCTTAAACCCAAGGCCTTCTCACTGAGATGTACCAACAACCCCTTTTTAATTATGAGAGAGAGAGAGAGGCTTTCTAAGTCATTCAGTTGCTTAGACGACGCTGGAATTTATGATCTTCTTGCCTCAGCCTCCCAAGGTTCTGAGATTATAGGCTAAAACACCATGGTTGGTAACATTTTTTAATATGCATAATACAGTTTTTGCTTTTGTTATTAAAAGATTCAATCACATGGTAGTCCTTGCCTTGTCTTTAGGGAGCTTAACTATCTTGGTTTCTGAACATTTTTTCTTTTCCCAAGCAGTCTCTGGAGTAAAAACTATAGGGAAGGAAGTTTCCAGTACCTTCCTCATTAGAGTGGCCATATCATTTGTTGTATAACTCAGACACCTTTGACAATATGAGGGTGTTAATAATCACCCAGTGACAACAAGAACAGACTGAAACTATCCCAGGGAAACCAAGACGTATGCTCACTCTCTTCCTCAGGCACCTGCAGCTCCTTTGACCTTTGCACTCTTACCTTTGGGTCTCCCAAGCTCCTTCCCTAGGGTCTTAGGGCTGCCCTTCCCTTGAGTTCTTGCCCCCCGCCCCCAACCCCAGCCCCCGGACTCTCAACTGAAAAGAAATCTTATTTTGAAAAGCAATAATAGGCCTCTGAGCAGGGAGCAACATTAGAGCTATGTTTTCTTGGGCCTCAAGCAGAGGATGTTCCATGCCTATGTAGTGATGCTACTCATGTTTCAACTTTGAGTCAGGTGGCTGTAGATACAGTATAGAAAGAATGGAGAAAGATAGGATTCAGAACCAGAGGACTTGGACTCAAGGTTTACTATTGATATAAAGAAATCGATACTATTTTTGATCAAAACTCAATCTAAAATTAGCCTTGAAGGAAGATTCTCCTCTTGGAAAGAGCCCCTAGACTTCAAAGTATAGCTTTGTACTGCAAGATTTTTCTTGTGTTGGAGACATTTTTTCTGATTATCTAAACAGTCTAGCAGTGTGGTGGAGATCACTCACTTTTTAAATATGCTGACGTGAGTGTACCTCTAATACAGCTGAGGTGAAAGTCAAACTAATTATACAAGCTTGGGAAGACAAAAGATAGCCTGTGTGATGTGCTGTGAGATCATCTGACTTACCTGACTGTGCAATAGGTATTATAATGCTGGCACCAGGTCTTGGACTATTTGAGAAATCCTAGAGGAGTGTAATGTGTTTCGTCCCAATCTAAATCCTTAGCAGCCTTCTGTGTAGCGGATGCCACTTAGCACCTGCCACCACCACTAGAATGAACTCAGTGTCTTGCTTCTTGCTTTTTATTTTTTTATACTGGAGGCTGAATCCAGGGTCTTCACACTGAGCTGTGTCCCAGCCCTTTTTATTTTTTGAGACAGGGTCTTGCTAATACACAAGGTTGACCAGACTGGGCTCAGATTTATGATCCTCCTGCCTCAGCCTTCCACAGTGCTGGGATTACAGGTCTGTGTCACCACACCTTTCTGTTGCTCACTATTATATCCCAAGCACAGAACCTAGCACAGAGCAAGAGCTCAGCAAATAACATGCTTGCTCAGTGCTGGTTGGCTACCTAAAGCTTGTCTCCTTTGGATGGTTTCCTGCCTGAACATGAATCTCTTTGGAGTGCTGCACTTACCTAGCCACATGGGGCTCTTATGTGCAAGTCGCCACCCAATTATCACCATCTCAGTGTTGTCCTTGTAGATGACGAAGCATCTACTTATTTCAGGCTGTTCTACTTACTTTCCAGGTGATGTTAGGATGTAAATTGACCTCTCTGAACCTCAGAAATGTCACCTATAAAGTAGAACCTCAGTAACCTCACCTGTAAACCTACCTCATTGGATCACTGAGATGAGTCAAAACTGTGAAAGGAAAAATAGGCTTTACAAATTGGTGATATGAATATTACCATCATTAATTTGATACTAAGGCATAGAGATACAATGTATGGGAGAATATCAGTCCACCAAATATTTAGCACCAGCTTAGTGGCATGTATGTACTATAGCTGGCAGTGAGGATAGAAGGGAAGGAGAAAAACACCCATCCCATGGTGACAAAACACAGTCAAAAATTTCCCACCATTTTATTAATATATATATGCACCACATAATGTTTACAATGAACTTAAGGATTTTGTGCACGTACATATCACAGCAATATTAGGATCCCTTTCCCTCCCCATTTTTGGCCTTCCCACACTCTCCCCTTCCCGCCGTAACTCCCACTGTCTCACCCATTTGGCTGTATAGAATGCGTGTGCTCTGAGTTTCCCAAATCAGGGAAACCATACGGTATTTAACATATTTAATCTTCTGCGTGTGACTCACTTCACCACTCAAATCTTCACTTATTAGCTCAGTTTCCCACCCCTAGAATGGGCTGCAGTGGCCTTATCTTGATGCCTCTTCTCTGGGTCCAACACAGCCTTTTATTGGGACGATTTACTGAATGTTCTTTTTTCTGTATCTTACTATATCTTTGTTGAGATTTTTAATGTGGCTTCACCCACCAGTCTACATAAGAAGAGAACTACAACAATGAAATTCTTAGGGCTAGAAAACGTGAGAAAGAAAAAGAGGTTAAAATTCAAATTCCTTAGCTGAGTACTAAAAAGGTAAATACTTGTGCATTCGAAAGACATTCAGGTTGTCCTTGCATCCATCATTTTTCTTAGGATAAACTTATATTCAAGACCAAATGAGTGAACCACTACATTAAATGAGCTTAAGTCTGTATTGAATTGCTACATTAAATGAACTGAAATCTGTACTGCACTTAAAGCAATAGAGTGGTATGCTTATATATTTCAGAATTTTTTAATTTTCACAAATTATTTACTCTCATTTCACTAATTATTAACATTTTGCCAGTTTTGGTTTATCATTTTACCTTCCTATCCATCCCTAATGTCATACATATTTTTAAAGATTTTATACTAATTCCCTATGTTGAATTTAATTATTCATTTTACAAATGTATATACTATCAAAAACAGTAATTTGGGGGAAGATTCAGATTTTATGAGACAGTTGGTACTCTTTTTATAAAGATACCAATCAAATGATTCAAATACCAGTCTATTTTTTGTTACACTTTCTCTTTAAATGCCTCCTTTCCACCATGTTTTTGGTGCTGCTTACCTGTTTCTCTCTCAAAGATTCCTTCAGGTATTTTCTGCAGTGCTGGGTTAGTGATCACAAATTTCTTTAGGGATTCTTGGTCATGAAAAAGTTTCACTTCTTCAATTTTCAGGGATGATTTTGCTGGATATAACCTGGGTTGACACTTGCTGTCTTTTAAAGCTTAAAAGATCTTGCTCCGGGCTGTCCTAGACTTTATAGTTTGCTTGGAAAAATCTGCAGTAATTCGAATGGGTTTGCCTTGGTAGAACAATACCTGTTTTTCTCTTGCTGCTTATAATATCCCCTCTTTATGTTTTATTTCTGAGGTTTTGATCATGTGTTGTGGTGAGTCTCATTGCTGGTTTAGGTTATTTTGTGTTCTATAAACTTCTTATACTTGAAAATTAATTTCTTTTTCTAGATTAGGGAAATTTTCTTACATTATTTCAGTGAATAAATTCTTTATACCTTTGGTACTGTCTTCTGGTCTTTCTCTCACACCCATAATTCTGAGATTGGTTCTCTTTGAATCATTTATCAGTTGTTGTTATCCCACCCCCTTAATCATTTCTAATTTTGGAGTCATGCCTAATTATAGCATTTGTTTCCTCAACCTTGTCTACAAGGTCTGAAATTCTGTCCTTATAATAGTCAAGTTGTCTTCCCCTGCTTTGACATGTTTTTTATATCCTGAATTTCATCTAGATTTCTTTTTATATTTCCCTCTTCTCTATCAAAATGTTCTTTCATATCTTGTATTTCCTTATTTACCTGAGCCAACTTTTTATTTGTGGCTTGAGTATGCTCAATAAGCTTTGTCTCCACTGGGACCTCTATTTGATTAATAAGTTCCTCTTTAAGCCTTCTGATCAAGGCTTGCATTTCTTTGAAAATACCTTGTTTGAACTTGTTGTTCGATTTGTTTATTTGCTTTTTTACTTTTTTCCCCCATGAGTTCCACTATTTCAGGGCCATGACATTAGTTTCTGGGAGCTCAGTCGTCTCCGTGGGTGCCCTGTTGCTCTGTCTTCTTCCCATGTTTCTGGTGTTGAGGGACTTCACTTTAGAGGCCTAGCTGAGAGGTTTCTTTAAACAGCTGTGGCAGTATGTGGTGGGGAGTCACAGTTCTTCTTAGTTCTCTGCTGAGAATACGCAGTGAGGGGGACCTGAGAGTCTGATGGCCTTTGAGGTATCTTGTTCACTCCCAGTCTCCTCAGCAAAGCTCTTCTACCTGTCCTGGCTTCCCACCCCCAAGGGTGGGGCTCTCTGCCCTTAGAGGTGTTCCCACTACACTGAGCCATTCAGGAAGTCCATGGCTTTTCTCTCTTCTCCATAACTGTCTCCTGTGCCAGTTTCTTCCTTAAGGGTGACCTCAAGAGCCCTGATGTGCTCTTCTGAGCTTTCTTTTACTCTAATCAGTTCAGTCTCAGGCTCTTTTTTTTTTTTTTTAATGGCTCCTGCTTCTGTCTTTGCCTGTTATGGCTGTTGAGTGCTGCTTCTGATCTGGGCTCCTGGAAGCCTTTTCTAGGGGAAGCTTAAATTGTATTTGTAGTATGCACTACCTGCAGGTTTGTTTTCTGGAGGCTGGGGCTACCAGATGCTGACAGTTCTCACTTCTCCCAAATCAGCGCTTACCTCAATCTCAGGTTCTGGCCTCTGGGCTTTTCTTTGTCTATGGGCTGTGGCTGCTGCTTTTCTCCACTTCTGATAAGTCTTCAGGATTTCTGACCTTCCTGTGGCCTCCTATCCATTGTTGGGGTGCTCCTTTCTCTCCCAGCTCCATCAGATGCTCTGGGCTCTTCATGAACTTTCCTCTGTCTGCAGCTGTCTGTGGCTCCCAGCCATTTGAAGCAGGCCTAGGGCGGCTTCCTAAGCTACCGTTTTTTTTTTTTCCTCCACTTTCGATATTTCTTCAAGATTTCTGATCTTCTGTTGGCCTCTTTTCAATTGTTGGGGTGCTCCTCCCTGTCCTAGCTACATTGAACAGGAGGTTTTTGACTAAATTCTCAACTTTTTAAGTGGGTCTGTGAGGGATATTGTACAGCTCTGTTACTTGTCTGCCATCTTGACTGCAAGTTCTATTTTTTTTTTCAAAACACAGTCAAGTTTTTATGGCATAAACCAGCAGTCTCTTTTAGTGAAAAAAAATACTTCTCAAGTCTAATCTTCACGAGTTGGGTGGCCTTTCCTAGGTTTTAGCACAATCTTGGACACTCCTTTCCCACCAAAATGTTTCCAGATAATTTCTCTCAGATGCCGCAGTTACCACAGAATGAGGTGGTATTCAAACCAACCTGCAGCTATAGTTGTTAAGAAGGATGAACTCATTTTGTTCCCTCATGCTGCAACTTCCCTTTGCCACCTCTGAACCCTAAAAAGCCACTCTGAGAATACCACAAATATCTCGCTGCTTGACAAAGTCAGTTTTATCCCATTTCCCTTCTTGCCTCGCATGTAGCATCATTCTTCGAGTTCTAGTCCCGGAAACTCCCTTGTCTATGAAGGAATGTCAGTCAGTATGGCTGTGTGTATGTTGGGAATAGAAAATAGGGTAGTATACATTTGCAACAATGAACTGGAAATGTCTTATTACACAAATACCTGTGAACTTCAGTATAACCCTGGGAGACGTGCAACATAATGAAAAAATGAAGGTGAAGACTTAGTTGGGAATTACTCAGTATCTCAGTGCAGGAAGTCTAAGAGAAGTTGGAGACCAATTTTTTGGCCCTGAAGACCACATTTTGCATATGTGGAGCTGGGGCTAGGCAAATGCTGTACCACTGAAGTAGATTCCTAATCTTCAATGATCTTTCTATCCCTCATCTTGCAGCTCCATGCTCCTGTTCTTTCAGAATGTTCCCATGCCAGTTTATGGTAAGAAGGTCACTGAAGCCTGCTTGGTGAATTGGACATTCAGCCTGATGTTAAAACGTTACTGTGGATAAGGATGTGTGTAGACATACAGAGGTGATCAAAAACAATTCCAGGAAGGTTATCTCTGAAGAAATCTCTTTCAAAATGTCAATGTGAAGAAATTGAGAGGTGAAAATGAGAAGGGGTGAGGGTGAAGTGTCTGGGGTTATAGATTTCCTAATTTATTTCTTCTGGTATTTTTTGAAGATTTTATTAAGAGCTTACATTAATATTATGATATTTGAAAGTAAACATCCAGGAAAAAAACATTTTTATATATCACCATAAAATGTATTCATATCATTAATTTGAGCTATATTTATATTTCCTGTGAACTAATGAAAACAAAAATTGGAGTCTCAGATCCAGTAAGTGGTTCTGATGAGAATTCCCATCCCTCACAAGCAAGCCACATGGCTAATGAAGGCGCAGGGATCTGTTTTCTCTCATAATCTGACACAAAAGCCAGTATGATCCTTTTAAAACAAATCAGATCACATCACTTGTCTGATTTGATAGCATTTGATGACTTCCCATTACATGTAGAGCAAATTTGACCTTTCCACCCATGTGAGGCCTTCTGTGACACTCTTGGGTGTATGTTGCTAATATCTCATGCTATGCATTGAATTGTGTCTCATCAAAATTCATGATGTCCTAACCCCCAAATCTCAGAAAGTATCCGTATTTGGAAACTACATTGCTATGGGTATAACTGAGTTAGAATGCAGCATATTGGTGAAGGTGGGTTTTTAATCCAACATGACTGCTATCATTACAAGAAGGGGAAATTTTCTGGACATGGTGACATGCACTTGGAATCCCAGTGTTCTAGGCAACTCAGGAAGGAGAATCACAATTTTGAGCCTAGCCTGGGCAACTGGGCAACTCAATGAATTAGCAAGGCCTTGTCATAAATTAGAAAAAAAAAAAAAGACTGGGAATGTAGCTTGTTGAGAAGGCCCTGGGTTAAATATAAAGTGCTATGAAAAAACCCCACATCTTTAGGGCTGGTAATGTAGCTCAGTGGTACAGCACTTGTCTAGCATGCATGGCAGTCAGCGTTCTATCCCCAATCCCAAAGAAAAGGAAAAATGGATGCGGATACAGGAAGATGCATGAAGATGAAAGCAGAGATTGGAATACTTCTACAAGCCAAAGAATGTAAAAGATTGCCAGAAAGCCACCCAGATGCTAGGCGAGGGGCATGTGACAGATTCTTTTTCAGTGCTCTCAAAAGAAACTAACCCAGTGACTCCTTGATTTCAGACCTTCACTCTACAGAACGGTGAGATAATATATAGCTGTTGTTTAAGCCTCCAGCTTGTGCTTTTTCGAGGCAACTCAAGCAAATGAATATGCTTCATTTCTTCCTATTTGATTCCTTCTCTCTCTTGTGCCTAGTATACCATCATCTTTTTGTCGGTTCTGCATGCACACACACACGCACATACAAACACCAGATTTATTCCTGTGTCAAGATCTTTGCACTTTCTACCTTTGTGAAATGTACTTCCCCTAGACTCACATGATTGACTCCTTATTGCCCTTCATTTTAAATGTCTAAATAAATAAACATACATCTGTCTTAGAAAAGCCTTCCTTGTGGAGAAAGGAACCCTCCTGCACTGCTGGTGAGGATGTAAATTCGTACAACCACTCTGGAAAGCAGTATGGAGATCTCTCAAAAGACTAGAAATAAATATCCCCTTCGAACCAGCAACACGCCTCCTGGGAATATTCCCAAAAGAGGCCAAAACAACACATAACAGAGATACATGTACACCCATGTTCATAGCAGCACAACAATAGCTAAAATATGGAAGTCACCAAAATACCCATCAACAGACCAGTGGATACACAGACTGTGGTATTTATACACAATGGAATACTGTGCAACTATAAAGTCTGACAGCTTGGAAGCTTTTGTAGACAAATGGAGGAAACTTGAAACCGTCATGCTTAGTGAAGTGAGTCAGAAGCAGAAGGTGAAATATCGAATGGCTTCCTCTGAGAAACCCAGGTCACAGTGATCTCACAGAACTTAAAGTGAAAAATACAGGGAATGGGCACGGGTGGGGGGATTAGGGGTGGGGAGGGTCGAAAGGAGAGAGGGGAGGGTCTTGTTACCTCGACTAGACATGTATGTGCACAAAATGCTCCAAACCAATGTAAACCTTAAATTTTGCACTTATGCATATCAATAAAGGGGGGGGGGGGCTTCCTCAATCTCCCATTTTTTTTGAGACAAAGTTCCCCCATCTCAGCCTCCTTCACCCTGGGAGTCTTAAGTCTTGCATCACGCATTTCCTCTCTCCCCTTCCTTCCCTCCCTCCCTCCCTCCCTCTCCTCCTCCTCCTCCTCCTCCTTCTAAGTCATCAGTAACTCATGTTTTCTTGTTTTTTTACTAGTAGAGGGGGAACCTTTTTTCTGCCAAGATCCATTTGGATATTTATAGAATCATTCATGAACCATACAAATGTATTAAAAATGAATAGTTTTTAAATTAACCTGATATAATTGGCAAAACATTTTTTATTATTATATAATTAACTTATCCCTAATGCAACAGTCCCCTTGGCCAGGCAGATCAAATGAGTTCACAGGCCATATGTGGCCTGCAGGTCAGACATTCCCCACCACTACTTTATAGGATGTCTCTCTCAGATAGGATGTAAGTTCTGTAGGTATTGCTCACAGCGTATCCCTAACTTCTACTTAGACTTAGCTGGTACATCACAGACACTTAGTACATATCTATTGAATGGATGAATGAGAAGAGTTACAGGTTGCTATGTTCATTCATTAAATATTTATTGAGTCCCCACTGTTTGACAGCCACTGTAATCCAACTTGAGGCTCAAAATCAAATAAGATAGAATCTCTGCCCTTAGACTTTTGAAAAGGTTGTTGTTGCAACCAGATGCCAATACTGGTATAGTAGAAAGAGTATGGGCTGTAGAGGCTATGTCTAAGTTCATATCCTAGCCCTGCCATTTATTTACTAGCTGTGTATTCTGAGCAAGGTACCTGACCCCTCTATTTCTCCTCTGTCCAATGGAGATAGTATTAATATCTAACTCTCCCTGTCAGATGGGCATAATACTAATATCTAACTGAAAGAGTTGTAGTAACAAGTAAATGAGATAGGTAACATGTATAAAAAGCTTATCAGTTCCTCAAAACCAGTAGATGCTCAAAAAATGACATTTATTTTATTTATTTATTTTTTATGCTACTGAAAGTTGAACCCAGGACATTTGCACTAGGCTACATCCCCAATCCCTTTTTGTCATTGTTGTTAAGGCTTGACTTGAACTTGTGATCCTTCTACCTCAGCCTCCCTGAGTGCTGGAATTGTAGGCCTATGCCGCAGGGCCTAACTGGCACTTCCTTTCCTACCTTATTTCAGTGAAATAACTTGAGTCTCTGCTCACAACTATTTGTCTGCTTTGGGGAAAACTGGAAATTCTTCAGGATGGCACTAGAGATAATTCAGCTTGAAGGGAGACCCTGGGTGACCCCAGTGTCCCTATCAAGAATATCTTAGGAGCTATTCATGTTGAAGCGCCACTTGTTGGAATAAATACCCAATGTACTTCTGTTTATGTCTGTCCCAGTATATTTTCTATTGTTAAAATAACTACTCAAGGCTGGATAATTTATAAATGAAAGAAGTTTATTTTGGCTCGTGGTTCTGGAGACTGGTAAGTCCAAGGCCACGGCAGTGGTATCTGGTGAGGGGACTCTAACATTGCAAGGAGTGGAAAGGTAGACAAGTGCAAGCAGAACAGACAAATCAAGGGGCTGCCTCATTTTTAAATAACCCGCCCTCAAAATTACTAATCTGGTTCCACAAAACTGTACTAATCCTTCTTAATAACATAATTATCTCTTAAAGTCCCTACCACTTCCCAGTACAATCACATGGGCAATTAAATTTCAAAATGAGTTTTACAGGGAGAAATACATTCAAATTATAGCAGTGTTGCTTATAAAAGATAACTTCATTTATTCAGCAAATATTTATTGTACATCTATTTAGGTCTTTGATCTGCTTTGATTTGATTTTGGTGCATAGTGACAGGTATGTATTTAGATTCTTTTTTTGCATATGGATAACCAATTTTTCCAGCACTATGTATTGAATAGGCTATCCTTTTTCCAGTGTATGTTTTGGGCTCCTTGATCCAAGATCAGATAGCTGAGAGGACTTGAGTTTTTCTCTGTATCCTTAGCTCTATTCCATTGGTGGACCTGTCTGTTTTTGTGCCGGTACCATATAGTTTTCGTAACTGCTGCTTTGTAATGTAACTTGATGTCTGGAATCATAATGCCACCTGCTTATGTCTTGTTACTTGGGAATGCTTTGGCTAACTTAGGTCTCCTTTGGTTTCATATGAATTTAATGATTGCTTTTTATAAGGACTACTCTCTTAATAAGACACCCAATGCAAAAGAAATAGCCTCCAGAATCAACAAATGGGATTGTATCACATTAATAGGTTCCTGCATGGCAAAGAAAATTACCAACAGACTGAAGGGAGAACTAACAGAATGGGAAAAAATTTTCACCACCTGTACGTTAGATAGGGGGATAATAACTACAATATACAATAAACTGGAGAAAAATAGACCCCTCAAAATCAAAGGCCAGGTTAAAAAATGGGCAATGGAAATGAATAGACAGTTCTCTGATGAAGAAGTTCAAATGGCCAGTAAATACATGAAAAGATGCTTAACATCCTTAGACTTTAGACATATGCAAATCAAAACATCACTAAGATACCATCTAACTCCAGAGAGAATAGTGTATATCAGCACTTTAAACAGCAATCAATGCTGGTGAGGTTATGGGGAAAAGAACACTTACACTGCTGGTGGGATTGTAATCTTGTACAACCACTATGGAAAGCAGTGTGGAGATTCCTCAAAAGGCTGAAAATATTTCATTTGATCCAGTGATGTTTCTTCTGTGAATCTTTCCAAAAGAGCTAAAAGCAAAATATAACAGAGATACTTATATACCCATGTTCATAGCAGCAGCTAACAACAGCTAAAATGTGGAAGACACCAAAGTGCCCATCAACAGACCAATGGATACAAAAATGGTAGTATTTGTACACAATGGAATCCTACTAATCTATAAGGACAGATATGTTGGAGGCATTTTTAGGTAAATGCATGCAACTTTAGACCATCATGATGGTGAACTAAGTCAGATACAGAAGGTTAAATATCAAATGGTTTCTTTAATATGAGATACCCAGAATATAGTTGTTGTATAGAACCACATAGGGGTGATAGTGGGAATTGGTGGGAAGGGGGAGGTGTGGGAGCACCAAAAAGGGGGAGAGGAAGAGATTGTAATTTTGACACAATATATATGTGCATGAATACTTAAGTTCAGTGTAAACCATGTATTACGTATATGTATGTACACAGATATATATATATACATATATACGTATATGTGTGTATATATCTATATGTATATAGATGCATATGTGTGTGAGTGAATGTGTGTGTGTGTGTGTGTGTGTGTGTGTGTGTGTGTGTATTTGGAAAAAACATCTATTTGGCATGTGCTGGGAATAGTTAGCATATGTAAGTAATAAAATGTCCTTTAGCATTTGTTATTATAACATTAAAGATAAGATGAGGGCAACTTCCCCCAACCTGCAGGCCTCAGGTTTTACATGTCCAAGAGGAAATACTGGCCATGAGCACCAGATCTTCATCATACCTCTACTAGCTGTTATCCCAGATGACCAAGTATCTCTGCATCTGAACCGAGTAGAGGACATAGTGTTTGTCCCTGGGGGGTTACAGGCCTAGGAACCCTTTGAAATTTGTTTTCTTTTTTAAAGTTTTTTTTGTATTGAGTGTTTACTTTGTTTCAAAGACTAGACTTCATGCTTTGTATCTGTTATTTGGATTAATCTTTGAGAAATAGATACTTGTTTTTATGGGTTGAATCTAAAACTAAAAGATTCATGTGCTGGAGGCAGGGTGATCAATAGAATAGTGTTTATAGGTGACATTTTGGAGAGGTGATTGGATAATGTGGGTTCTACTTTAATCACTAGATTAATGTATAGATGAAATCATAAATTGATGGTACTATTGGGAAGTGATAAAAATTTAGAAGGTGAGGCCTAGTTGAAGGGAATATGTTGTGACCTTGGGAACTTTATCTTATCACAACCCCCTCCCCCTCTTTTCCCTTCCTGACTGCCATGAGGTAAGCACCATTTCTCAACCATGCCCTTTCACCACAAGCCTAAAAGCAATGGAGCCAGCTGATCATTGACTGAAACCTCTGAAACTGAAGTCTTTCTTCATTTAAGATGATTTTCTCAGGTATTTTGTCACAGTGACAGAAAGCTGACTGATACACTTGTCATATTTTGAATAAGTGTCCCCATAAACAGGCCAATTGTGGTGGCACAGGCCTATATCCTTGCATTATGGGAAGCCAAAGTTTGAACACAGCCTGAGAAATCTAGCAACTTGGCACCACCTGCCTCAGAAAATAAGGTGAAGAAGGGACTAGAGACAGCTCAATGTGAAGACCTTGGTTCTTCCCTAGTTCTGCAAAATAAAAATCCGTAAGACAAAAAATATGATAAAAAGGTCTCTAATATGTGGTAAGGACCCTCATGTTTATTTTGTGCTTTGGGGCAAATGAATAAGCAAACTTTGTCTTAAGCTTTTTAAAAATAGACTTATTTTTAGAGCAGTATTGGGCTCACAGCAAAATTCAGCAGAAAGTATAACATTTCCCATATTGCCTTATATTTTTAAGTGGCCTTTTTATCTGAGGTCTACTTGAAAATGACAGCATCAGCCAGGCACTGTGGCATGTGCCTGTGATCACAGCTACTTGAGAGGCTGACACAGTAGGGTTGTGAGTTTGAAGCCTGCCTGGCCAACATTCAAGACCTCGTGTAAAAAGAAAGACAAGATTTAAAGATACACTATATATGTTCACAGAGAGAGAATCTTGTACAACAATTGATAAGCATTTGTGGGAACCTAAGAATGGCTGAGTAAAGTATTTGGAAAGTACTATTCCTCAAAAAAAAACAGCAATAAACATGGAAAAATATCTTTAAAATTGTACTGAAATTGTAAGCTAAAGCACACAACAAAGGGAACGTTTATTCAAGAGAAACTATAGAGCCTTGGTTACAGGAGTGGACATCCAGCAAGCATCACAACAACCTGAGATCTCTGTACTGGCTGGTGAGAGCAACAGACTAGCAGAATAGCCAGAAATTTAACAGGGATATTTAGAGAACATAACATAATAGTGAGCTTTCATATGCCCCTGGTAGTCTCTAAATCTGTGTGCTTGTACTAGGCAGCACACTTGCTCAGGGGAGACCGTAATAACTACCTCTCTCATATGAACATGAGATGTTGCACAGAAAGAAAATAAAAGCCTGGGAGGACTTAGAAACTGCTTGAACTTTGAGTGTGCTTCCTCTATTCACAGATTCACTGGCAAATGGTAGAAGAGTTACTGACAAAATCTTTAAGCACAACTTCTGACCAATTATAGGCTGATCATTAAACTGTGCTGACTTATTGTTAACCCCTAGGAAGTCAAGCTTAAAAATAATAATTTTTAAAAACCCTACACGGTGACAGATTCTGAAGGAGACTACAAAAAATGAATCTAAGCAAATCACAATATGAATAAACAGACTGGAATGGTAACCACTGCAGAGGGAAACTAGAGATCAGATTTTGTATACTAAGTTATATAAAATATTCAGTTTTTACCAAAATTATGAGGGATGTAAAGAAACAGCAAAGTGTTGACCACACCCGGGGGGCCAATCAGGCTATAGGAACTGCCTGGATCGGCCAGATGTTAACAGACAAAGACATAAAAGCAGCTATTTTTTAAAAACTGGAGCCCATATTTTCCACTATTTTTTTATTCTGCTATACAAACAATAGAAAACTTGCTGGTGAGATGTTCTATCTTTTCTCATACTAAATCTGGAATCTAGTGTAAATTTTGTACAGAATATTTTAGCTCAGACTAGGTGTACCTCAGGTGCTTAGTAGCTACCTGTGGTCAGTGACCACTAGATAAATTAGCTATTTTTAATTTTATTTTTAGTTTTTGTTATTTTGAGACAGGGTCTTGTTCTGTAATCCAGGCTGGTCCTGAACTCACTATGTAGCCAAGGCTGGCCTGTAATCCACAGCAATCCTTCTGCTTCAACATCCTGAATGTTGGGATTACAGGTGTGCACTACAGTGCCTAACTAATTTTTATGTGTTCTGAGGAATTGAAACGAGTCAAGCACTTTAACATCTGAGCTATGACCCTAACACAGTAGCTGTTTTCAATATGCTAAAAAACTGGTAGGAACCATGTTTTAAAAATAAAAAAGAAGCACAACCTGGAGGCACAGGCCTGTAATTTCAGGACTCTGGGAAGCTGAGGCAGTGAGACTCTGTTTCAAAATCAAAAGTTAAAAATAATCCGGGGTTGTAGCTCAGTGTGAAGGCCTTAGGCTCAATCCCCAGTTTCATCACCTGCCCCCCCCCACACACACACAAAGAATTTTTTAAAAGTGTAATGCCAATTTTCTCATCAAATAAAGAATATCAATAGAAATGTAAAAAGTATTCAAACAGAAAAGAACCAACTGGAGTTGAAAAATATGGTACTATAAATGAAAGTTCACTAAAGGGGGTCAATAGTGGATCTGAGCTGGCAGAAGGAAGAGTCAGTGCATCTGATTATAGATCATAGAGTTTAGGCAATCTGAAAAATAAAGAATAAACAGATCGAGGAAGTATGAACAAAATCTCAAAGAAACATGCAACACCATTGAGTGTAACCATATATATATATATATATATATATATATATATATATATATATATATATATATATATATATATATACTGGGAACCTCAGAAAAAGAAAAGATAGCAATAAAAAATTTCTTAAAACTTCAGACTTGCCAAATTCGATAAAAACACTAATTTACATATTCAAGAAGCTCAATCAACCCTAAATAGGATAAATACAAAAAAATCTACACTTGAACATATCATAATTAAAGTGGCAGATGAAAATGACGGATGTGACCCTTGTACAAGTGATCCTCAAAAAATATTGACATTTAATCTGTCACCAGAAACAGTACAGGCTGAAAGAAAGTAGGGTGGAATGTTCATAGTTTTGAAAGAAAAAAAATTGGCAATCTGTAATACTATATCCAGCAAAAAAGAAAACGAAGGAGAAATAAAGGCATCATCAGGTAAGCAATGATTAAGGGAAACTGCCCCTAGCAGATCTGCCTTCAGGTTGAATGGAAATGACACAGATTGTAACTCAGAACCACATGAAAAAATAAAGAGCATTAGTAGAAGGAAATATATAGGTAAATATATAATATGGTATACACGTGTAGTTTTTGCTCTTCACTGTTTAAAGATAGCTGCATAAAATATACATAAAATTATATGGCAGGGCTCTAATATAGAAATATGACAATAGTATAAAGGGGGGATAAGGCTGTGTTGGAGCCAAAGCTCTGTATTTTACTAGAATTAAGCTGGCATTAATCTGGCAAAGAATATTTACGTTAAGGTGCATATTTCAAACCTTAGAGAAAAATTCCCAAAAATAGTATCAATAATAACAAAAAGACTGAAATTAAAAACTACAAAATATCTAGCTTATGCAACAGAAGATAGTAGAAGAACAAAACAGACAAGACATATCGCAAACACAGAGTGAAGTGGCAGGTGTAAACATACTGATAGCAATAATTGCATCAAGTTAATGAAATAAACTGGCAGAAGCGGTCTTCTGTGATTTCTGAGATAGCTCCCAATAATGCTGTCTCTGATATAAATCCCCTGTATAATTGCTTTCCCTTGAGTGCAGGCAAAATCTGTGAATGTGGTGGCTAATATTCATAATTAGATTGCTGTACTGGCAAGATGAAGAAATTTTGTCAATATAAAGTCCTAAATCAGTTGAGTGAGTTAATAAAAAAAAGAGATTGCTTTAATTAAGGTATTCTTAAAGCTGCAGACTTGCCACATTTGATGAAAAAAATTAATCTACGTACCCAAAAAGCTCAACCAAGTCTAAGTAGGATACAAACACAACTAAGGATATAATTAAACTGTCAGATGATAGTGACAGAGAATGAATCTAGCTTAATCAAGGGAGTCCTTAACAGAGAGTAGAAGTCAGCTTAAAGAAGCAAGCTATCCTGTTGAGACAGGGCTTATTAACAGAGCCACATGACAAGAGGCCCTATAGAGTAAGGGTCCCCAATCTCTGGATGGAGACCAGTACCAGTCCATAGCTATCTTAGTTACTTTTTCGTTGCTGGGACAGAAGACCTGACATCCACAACACTAGGGAGAAAAGATTTATTTTAGCTCACAGTTTCAGAAGGTCTCAGTTCGTTCACAGGTGGGCAGCTGGAAAATGGAATCACATGGTGGGCTGGAGCCTGGTCAGGACCAGAGCCGGAGCTCTAGAGACAGAGATCCTCACAGCACCATGGCAGAAAAGAGACTAGTCTAGGCGGAAGGGCAGAACCAGCAGGCCCCACCTCCCAGCACTACACAGTATCCACTGGTACGTGGTGCTTTGGGAGGTCACTTCAGATTCAAACCACAACAATGGCCTTGGAAGAACTGGGCCACTGGGCTAGATGAGCTGCAAGCAGGAGGTAAGTAGCAACTGAAGCTCTGCCTCCTGTCAGCGTGCTCCTACTCCTGAAACCGAGGAAAAGGCACCTGTTTTCAATTGCCCTGCCCTAGACTCAGTTATTGCTCCTCTAATCAAAAGCTTTTTCTCAGTAGCATCTCTGTTATACTCTGCTTTTCCCAAAGCCACATTCAGTCTCTTTCCCGCTATGTACTGTATAAGCATGGTCAACTCATGTAGCATCACTAAATTTCAACTTCCTCGTCTGTAAACTGGGCCTATGTGTATGAATCTGTGCTCTGTAAATTTATACCAGAACTGAATCCAGAAAGTCCCTCTTTTAAACAGATTCACAATAGGAAATCTAAACTTTCAAGCCAATAACATCAAAAGATATAAGAAGGACATGGAAATTTTTTAAGAGAGTAAATAACATAGTATTGATTACAACTCAAATTACAAAATCTATGACTCAATGATGATACAAATAAATGCTATTTTTGCAATTTAAGGATAGACTCCAGGGTTTTGCAAGTGGTAGGCAAGCACTCTACCACTGAGGTAAAGCCCCAGCCCCTAAAAAAATGATCGAACACATAAATAAAAGAAGGAGAAGGAACACGTTTTTCTTACAGAATTATTCCAAAATAATATATGTAGATACTTGGGGGAGAAAAAGTTTGATTCCCTCCTTGGTGAATGTCGCTGGACCTAATACCAATGCTTAAATTAATATGTATTTATAACAGAAATGTATAGAAATGGAAACATAACAACTTTATTCTGGAGAAAATTGATGAACACTACCTTGGCCAGGTGTTCACAGATAACATCACCAGAGACAAGTCATGTGGTTACCATGTACCTTCATGCCTTGCAATGAGCTGGGTAATTCCCTTCTGTGGCATTATTCTTTAAAACTTACAACTCTTATCTAGTTATGAGGAAACATTCCACAAACCCAAATTAGAAGATTTTAAGAAGTATCTGGTCATTACTCTTCAAAGCTATCAAGGTTATGAGAACAAAGAAACATTAAGAAACTGACAAACTTTGAGGGGTTGAGGTGGAGGGATTTCAAGTTTAAGCCCAGCCTGAGCGTCTTAATGAGTAAGCAACTTAATGCTGGGAATGTAGCTCAGTGAAAAGACCCTGGGTTCAATACCCAGTGCAAGCAAAGGAAAAACGCTTGACAGACCAGAAGAGACGGGGGTGAACTGATGACTGAATACAGTGTAATATCCTCGATTGAATCCTAGAACAGAAAGAAGGCATTAGTGCAAGAACTGACAAGACATGAATTAGTCTATGGTTTAATTAACAGTACTGTACCAATGCTGACTTCCTAATTTTTACAAACGGATCATGACTGTGCAACATTTTAACATGAGAGGAAACTGGGAGAAGGGTATAACTGAATTCTCAATACTATCTTTGCAAATTCTCTGTTAATCTACAGTTGTCTCAAGAACTTTAGCAAAAACTAAAAAAGGAGTAGTCTCAAGAACCGCAACATGATGTAAGGGACCTTAATTTACCATCCATCCAAGATTTTTGTAGAGATCAGCACTAGAGGACAGAAGTTAAGAATGAATGAACGTTTCAGCTCTGGTGCTTATGAATGGTGTATTGAAGAGTAAGTGACTTAACAGCTCTGTGCTTCAACTTAGTCATTTCCAATAAGTTAATACTTAAAAGTGCTTTTGACAATGGCTAGCACTGGTAAATGTTATGGTGCTATGGTTATGATTTTGGTCTTAAATGTTCCCCAAAGACCTATATGGAAAAAGCTTGGTCAGCAGCCTATGGGGCTACTGGAAGGCAGTGGAACCTTTGGGAGGTGGGCCTAACAGAATGAAAGGCTACTGTGGCTACTGTGACCTCAGCCCTTCCTCTCTCTTTGTGTCTTGGTCACCCTGGGCTAAGCAACTTTGCTGCACATATGCTACCTGCATAATGCACTGCCTCACCACAGGCTCTGAAACAATGGAGTCAAATGATCATGGACAGAAACCCCTGAAATTATGAGCCAAAATGAATTTCTTCTTCTTTTAAGTTGATTGTCTCCGATATTTTTCATAGCATTCGGAAGCTGACTAACACAATGTTTGTGAAATGAACTATGAAGCAACATTGTGCACAGTGCCTCCCAGGCAGGCCTTCCTTGTGTGGCAGCACACACATCCAATGGACTCAAGCAACAACTCCTGAACACAATGTAGGGCTACTTATGAGACTAGTCATTTGTGAGGTTGCCTTCAAAATCACAGAAAGGTTGTCATGTAGCAGTACCCCGGTGGCAGTCTGATAAATGAATGCAGGTGACAATATGTTGTCAAAAAAACAAAACAAAACAAAACAAAAAAATGCTACCAGATGCTGGTGTTTCCAAGGAAGTATTTGTGTTCCTTCTTACACACAATTGCTTGAATTACTTTCATCTTCTAATGCCCTCTCCTCTTTATGATTGAGATTTTCTGTTTTTAAACACTAGACTTAAATACTACCTCAGCTATGAGGCCTCCTTGGCCTACCTCAGTCTGAACTCCAACAGAACCAGTTAGGTCTTGCTTTTGGCCCCTAGAACATGGTGCCTTGTGCATTTCTTTCTCTAATTAGACCAGGAAGTGCCTTTGCATCTGTCACAGGACTGAGCCCTGTTCCCCTGCCCTCATAGGAGGCGAACCAACAATCAAGTGTTCGAGACAGAACAGAAAGTCTATTTTCCATTAAACTCATGAAATATTTATCAAGATCTGTACTTGGGAGAAGGTATCTTAGTTACTTTTTTGTTGCTGGCACTGAATACCTGACATGCACAATTTACAGGAGGAAAGATTTATTTTAGCTTGTAGTTTCAGAAGGTCACAATCCATTCACTGTTAGGTGGCTGGAAAACGGTGGAATAACATGGTAGGGCTGGGGCCATGTCTGGGGCCAGAGCCAGAGCTGGAGACAGATCCTCATGGCATGGCAGAAGCCAAGTCTAGGAGGAAGGGCAAACCAGCACACACTCCTCTAGGTCAAGCTCCAAGCATCTGCGTCTTACAGCCCGCTCCCATTTCCTAAGAGTGCACAGTATTCATAGATACAGGAGGCTATTGGGGGACACTCCGGAGCCAAATTACAGCAGAAGGGGATCCTAAGGGTAAAAGAGTTGGGTAATTGTTCTCATGAATCTCACAATTTGAATTAAATTTTTATAACTCAAATTCATAATGACCTTTGCCTCTGGTAGGGAGGACAAAAAGTTAGATGGGTGAAGAAACAAGGCTTTGTTTGAGCTTATCAATGATGGCTTTTTATACATAATTTAGTAATGTAAAGGAAAATAAAAAGTCTCCAGAGGGCATAAAAGTGAGGAAAAGTAGAGGAGGCAAAGAGAGAGAGAGAGAGAGAGAGAGAGAGAGAGAGAGAGAGAGAGACAGAGACAGAGACAGAGACAGAGACAGAAAGAGTGTAATATAGAGTGAGTGGACCCTCAGGAGGTCAGAATTTAGGGCTAGGGAGAAAAGTAGCACTGCAGAAAGAGGACAGATTGATTCTTTCTCAAGTTTCTCCATTTTCAGTAGCTCTGTCCCAGGCTGACAGAGGTGGACACCAAGACTTAAGTAGGAAGCAGCTTTATTAGCGCTAGCAACTGGTCCAGTGGATTAATATCCAGACACTTAGTCCTGGTTTAAAATAGAACATGGGAATTACATTCCAAGAAGATGATAAATATTTGAGGATGGTTGGGTGACAATCCTGGAGTTCCTAGCTCCAGCTTTCATTAAAGAGTTTCACCAAGGGACTCACACTGATCGAACATTTCACCCCAGTCTCTTCTGGAATCCACACAGGACTGACACTTTTATATTTTCAGACTCGAGTATAAGCTGAGCAATATACAACCAGTCTGAGGTGTGCACCCAGAACACCTCCTACCAAGGGCCCAAAATGCCCACAACCCCGACACAAAATGTTGGAGAAGCTCCATTTGAGAACCTAATTATGGATTTCACCAAAATTTTCCATGTATGAAATCATAAATGTCTGTTAGTCTTTGTATGCACTGTTTCTGTTTGGATAGAAGCCTTCCTCACTTGCACTGAAAAGGCACAGGCTACGGTTTAGATTCTTTTGAGAAAAGTTATCCCCCACTTTGGGATCCCAATTCCCATTGGGTCTGAAGATGGGCCTGCATTCATGGTTGAAATGGTATACTTGGTGGCAAAAGGCCTGGGAATTGTTCGGAAGCTACCCACAGCCTATCAATCCCAGAGTTCAGGAGAAGTGAATGAACCCAACTCCAAAGACACAACTGAGCAAACTGTGCCAGGAAACTCATCTACATTGGGACCAGTTGCTATCAACAGTGTTATTAAAGATTACATCTAGCCCTACCAAAGCAACTAGGTTCTCTCCTTTCAAAATTCTTAATGGGCATCCTCTTTCTGATGTCAAGGATGTACAGGAGGACCTAGAAGAAACAGGCAGCCTTACCTCAAGGCAACAGATACAAGCCATTGGCTTAGCATTATCTTTATTAGTCTTTGGGTTAGGGAATGGCTTCCTATAAGCCTGACCACAAACATCCATCCCTTTAAAGCAGGAGATACAGTATGGGTAAAAGAATGAAATGTTCAGATCCTAAAACCCCTTTGAAGGGGTCCCTTCTCAGTTGTTTTGCCCACCCCTGCTGCAGTAAAGGTTGCCAAGGGGGTTCCCTGGATCCATCCCAGCTGGGTGAAGCTTTTTTCTTGTGATTGGGATGCCTGATCCAGCCACTCCATACAGGCTGACCATGAGGGAAAGAAAAAAAAAAAAGAAAACAGAATATCTGTGAAAACTACAGCCCTGCTTTAGTCACTCCAGAAGCTGACTAATCTCTGCATGGCAGAAGCTTGAGGAATCAACTGTCCAACAAAGTGGCCTATCTTTGTTTCTACATCAGTTATGCATTGCCACCCCTATTCTTTTCTGTTACTGCAGTTTTCGCTGTGATCTTCACCATAGGGTTGACAGAGACTGCGCCAAGCAACTGGATTGCAACTGCATGGAAGGTTTCTGCTAGCATGTTGTTTTCTCTTGTGGGCAGGACTTTTTTTTACACTTGGCTGTTTTTAAGTAAGACCTCTATTGTATTCCTAGAGCTCTCATCCTGTGACCTCTGCATTCGAGTGGCCTGGTATAGTTGAAGAATCACTTGGACGGACCTTGCTGTATTGAACTCATTTCTCCTGTTCAAGAATAATCTTGGGGACCTGCAGACATAATAAGACCACCTATTCAAAGGGATCCAACACTCCCAAGATAGGGAGCATTTAATTAACCAAATCCAAATTACTAATTCCCACCAGTCAGTGTCAGTATTTTTTGATGTGTGTATGGCCATAAGTAATAAGCCCTGGATAGGTATCACATGTGGAAGCCTGGGTTGGGAATGGGAATACAGACTCAGCAGCAAATACATGTGTAAACAGGCATTGGGCCCAAGCCATGTGTTGTGGTGATTGCTGGAGTTACTGTCTCTCCTGGAACTCTGTTACATGGGCCACCTAGCAGAGTAAAGGTTAAATGGCACTCTTCCAGAAGAGTGTCGTAATGCCAGACAGTCATTTGGGGACTTGCAATCCTGTTAATTTTACTATCCTAGACCCAGAAGATTCAACATGGAAAAAGGACCGCAAGATTTGTATATACATACATACATGTTTATACATGTATGCATGTATATGTATGGATGAATCATTGACCAAGGAACAATACTATATTTCAAGAGGGTTAGGACTGCCCGTAAGGTCTCATCTCACCCACTTTTCATTCCTTCCATTTTCTACGGAAAGTAGCCCTCCTCCCATCTCTGCCGCCTTACAGAGGCTATAAGCCAGTCTCTAAAAGTTCTTCCTTGATATGTGTGTGAAAGAATTAATATGGGGGATGAATGGACTTGGAAAGTGAGGGAACTAGATGCCTGAGAATCCCATGATGAGACAAAATACACCAGTTCTTCAAAATACAGCTGTTTGGTGACTTAATACCTCAGTTATTGGAAAATGTTCTATTACCCAGTGGGGAAGACAACACATCTGTTGGAAGACTACTAAAGTTACTGAGTGGTGCTAGGGCTGTGCATGTGTGCTCTCATACTGATAAAGCCATGTTGCCATTTTATCTCTTTTCTGGTAGGGCAGGCGTAGTTCCCAAACCCTAATCCAGGTGTGGTTCCTGATTGCCTGAATTTGACATAATCTCTCCAGTAGTCACAATCCACCCCTTGTCAACTTGACAACTCGGCACATCTTGAGCCATAGTTAATTCCCAAGTACAACAGGCAAGTTAGTAATTATGCCTAACAGCCCAACTGCACTGCGTACAAACGGAAGCTCAATAAATTCCTCCCCATAATAGATAACAGAGTCCCTCTTAAAAGTTAAAGATCTCCAACATACAATGACATAGGATAACCATTCCCATTCCAAAAGAGAGGAATAGGAGGATAGAAGTAAACAGATCAAAACAAGGTCTAAACCCAGCAGGGCAAGAGTGAAATCCTGTAGCTCCATGTCCAGCAACCTGGATAAACTGTGGTAGGGTATGAACTCCAAAGGGCTTGGGCAGCTCCACCCCTACAGTGCTGCTGCTGGTGGCACCCTCCATCTTCTCTCCTTTAGGCTGGATCCACTCACAGCCCATAGATTTTGTCAGCTGATAGTCCATGCTATAGGGTTCGCCAAATTTTTGGGCTCTCCATTGCACCTTAGGCTTCACCTTCACAACTTCACGCACTGCCCTCCCAGGGGCACACTTCTTGGCCTCCAAGGCCTTCCTCTGAAACCTGGGTGGAAGCCTCCATAACCCACAACTCTTGCAATCTGCAAGCCTGTATGGCCAAAACCATTCAGACATCACCAAGGCCTGCCATTGGCTTTAGCAGCAGCCTGACCCTCTTGGACAAATGCCCTGCAGGTGTCTGAGTTCTTAGATGATTAAACTCCAGGCCATGGAACTCTAAAAGACGTTTCTAATTTTTACTTCTCAGAGCAAGGTCTTTTACCTCTCTACCCTTGAGCTGGTGAAGGAAGGGGGCCTGCTGACTTTGGAAATACCTTCCAGGCACCTTTCTTATTCTGATGGTGCTTCTCCCCCACCTCTTTTATTGATGTGTATAAGTGCAAAATTTGAAGTTTACATTGATCTTGAACATTTTGTGCACATACGTGTCTTGGTAGGGTTACAAGACCTTTCCCTCTCTCCTTTAGCTCCCCCGCCCCCCCACCGTGCTTCATTTTAATGTTAATGTCTTTAACTTCCCTGTGCTCTTTGACCCCACCACTGCAGGCCATTTTGGTCTGGCACTGCCAACCTCTATGATTTTTCTCTGCCATTGTCTCCTGTCTCTCCCGGTAGAGCTGGCCAAGAGCCACAAACAGCAGCCATGTCACAGTCTGAACATCAGTCTGCCTTGAAAGTTCCTCCACCAGAGTAAGCAGTCCACCACCCTTAATCTCAGTTTCAGGCAAAGTCTCTGGAGAAGGGCAAAATGCCAACAAACTTTTTGCCAGAGAGTAGCACACGTGGTTTTTAGGCCACTTGCCAGTACAGTCCTTCCCGTTTTAAACTTTTTAAGCTTCTTGAGCCTGGCCTTGCCAATCCACACTTCTATCAGCATTCTGATCAGCATTCTGAGTTCTGACCAGAATCTTCAACTCGGTTCAGAGCACTTCAAGGTTTCTCCAGCTGGCATTCTCAAACCTTTCCAAATTCCTACAGCAAACCAGTTCAAAAGGCTTCCAAACTACGTGGACAGGTCAAGTCACAGCAATGACCCCCCACTTCGCTGGTGCCAATTCCTTTCTTAGTTACTTTTTCATTGGAGTGACTCAATTCCCGACATCCACAAATTTAGGGGAGGAAAGGTTTATTTTTGCTCACAGTTTCAGTAGGTCACAGTCCACTTAAGGACAGCCAGCAGCAATGGAAGTATATGCAGAGGCAGAAGTGAAGGCAGCTCCTTCCACTATCACAAACAGTAGGCCAAGTCCCATCAACTCCAGTCTCTCCCCAGAGGAAGAAGCTGTAACAATCTTTCTTCCTCCGTCCCTTCATACAGCTAGAGTTCCCAGTTGGGCCTCCCACATCTGGGTCAGTGTTCTTCCCTCATTTACTGGCTGACGAATCACTCACACTAATTCAGGCTGGTTCTTAACTGCTTAATCCAGGCTGGTTCCTAATTGCCTAATCTAGGTGTGGTTTCTAAATCCTAATGCAGGCATGGTTTCTAATTGCCTCAAGTTGACATAATCTCTCCAACAAGCACATCCACCATTTCCAGGCGTCTGTTTCTGAATGGACTATGGTGTTCTGAAACTGTGAACTAAAATAAATCTTTCCTCCCTAAAGTTCTGGATGTTAGATATTCTGTGCTAGCAACAAAAAAAGTAACTAAGACAGAAATTGGTATCAGAGAAGTGGGGTCGTTGCTATAACTTTACCTGACCATGCGATTTTGAAGTCTTTGGAACTGGCTTGCAGAGGAGTTTGGAAAGGTTTGAGAATGCCAGTTGGAGAAGACTTGAATGCTGTGAGCTGAGGTTGGTGGGAGATTTTGGTTGAAACTCAGAAGACCAGAATGCTGATAGAAGTGTAGATTGTAAAGGGCATGCTCAAGAAGCTTCAGATGGGAAGGTGGACTTCATTGGCAATAGCTCTAAAAACCATCATGCTTCACTCTGGCAAAAAGTGTGTTGGCATTTTGTTCTTGCCCTGGGACTTTGAAACTGAGATTAAGGGCAGTGGACTACTTAATCTAGTGAAGGAAATATCAAGGTATCTTGATGTTTCAGCTGTTGCATGGTTATTGTTTGCGGCTTTTAGCCAGCTGTACACTGAGAAACTGGCAGATTTGCTTGTTAAAGAGATTTACAATAAAAAGAAGCTTGCAATCAGGACTATATAAAAAAAAAAGATACCTTGAGGGCTCCTCAGGAATCAGCAAGACCCCACCCTTTACCAATTAATAGATGGAAAGGTAAAGGATTTTGTTTTGAAGAGTCACTTCCAGGACATCCTACAGGGCAACCTAGGAAAGTAAATTTTCAATGTGTTCAGCCATATAAAAACTTGGAGGCCTCAGTGTGATTGTCCATGGCAGCCAACTGCTGCTCAAGCCAGTGGCAGACCTTGTTGGCATCCCCATGGTGCTGGTGGCACAGGCATGTAGAATGGAAAAGTTGTGGGGGTTATGGAAACTTCTACCCAGATTTCAGAAGAAGGCCTAGGAGGCTAGAAACCCCAGAAATTTAAAGACACTAGGAACGTGGATCATTGGCTGAGAAAAGCTGCGGGCTGTTAGCAAATCCAAACCAAAGGAGAGGAGATGGAGGTTGCAGCCAGCAACAATACTGTAGGGGTGAGGCTACCCAAGACTCTTTGGAGTTCAGATCCTAGCACAGTTTACCTGAGTACTGGACATGGAGCTACAAGACTTCACCCTTGGCCTGCTGGGTTTAGAACGTGCTCTGATCCAATTGCTTTATTTCCTCCTATTCCTCCTTTTCAGAATGAGAATATTTGTCCTATGCCATTGTATGTTAGAAGTGCTTAACTCTTTGCTTTTCACAGTCTCTTGCAACTGAGTTTGCTTTGCATCTCAGAGGAGACTTTGGACTTACATTTTAGCACTACTGTAACTGTTAAGACTTTGGCAACTCTAAGAGAAAGACTAAATGCATTGTGCATAGGAAGGTGGACATGAGTCTTTTGGGAGCCAGGGATGGAATGTTGTGGTTTGGATCAGGAGTGTCCCTCAAAAACCTCATGTACCTATGGACACTGTGTAGTGTTGGGAGGTTGGATGTGCTGCAAGGGGCAGACGCTTTGGGATTGACCTGGAGGGGTGAATGCTGGTTTGGCCCTTGCTCTCTGACTTGGCTCTATTCTACTATGCCATGAGGAGTTCTGTCTCCAGCTCCAGCTCTGGTTCAGTTCCACCATTTTCAGTCACCTGTGTGTGAATGGACTAGATCTTCTGAAATAAATAAATCTTTCCTCCAAAAAGCTGTGATGTTGGGTATTCTGTCCCAGCAATGAAAAAGTGAATGATGTAGATCAGATTCCCTTGTAGTTCTGGAGGTATCTAGGCATATGTAGTGAACAATGAGATAGTGTGTGTGCCAAGGTGAGGCAAATCCATGGGTAATACACTTTCTTCAACTTTGTTTTCATCTAAGTAAGCCCATATGTGCACTCCTAACAAAGACCAAAAAAGCTGTGTTCTTGGAATCTGAAAGGAGATTATCAAGTTAGGAGTGTGATTCAGGGAGACACAGGGATGCCGCAGATGGCAAAACTCTAATTAGCCGATGCATTGAGATTGAGCAAACAAGATTATGTGTACTTGGTTTATATCCCTACATCTTGAGTGCCTAGAAGATAATGCAAGTAAAATAAAGACAAATTGCATGCCATATCACCACTTCTAGAAATGGAATACGTTGGGTTTGATCAAGAAAACTATGACACTTTTTTTTTTTTTGCTTTTTTTATTCATGCTGTACCCCAGCCAGGGCACCTTATGTTTGCATAGTGCAACTGCTCAGATGTATTGGGAAATACAATCATGTATTGCACAGTTCACTAGCCTGATGGTAGGGGCGGCTCCAGCTGAGGTGGAATGTTGCTGGGGGGACTAAGGTGTAGAAGAGTTGAGAGTTGGTTACTTTACAGGTTAGCGAGAAGCCAATCTAACAGTTGTTTCCTGGCTATGTTGCCCACGGCGTCATCCAGTTGTCTTTCCTTGGCAAACTTCATGACCTCTTGAAGAAGATCTCCTACGCTGTACCCTTTTTCAGCTGCCTTGGCTGAAACTTCAGGAAGCTGTGGAGAGAGCAGAGCTATCTTGAGTAAAGGTGCCTTTTGGACGAGGGATCTGTTGGAAAAAATGAACTAAAACCCCTCAGGCTTCCACCCAACCTTCCCACCTATGATTCTGTAAAGTGTGTAACAAATCCAGGACTAGAGGCTGCTGACCTAATTTTCTTTTCCCCTTGAAACTTCCTCCCCAAGAATGTGGAAAATCAGCTGTGATGTATATGTCTGGGGAGAGCCGAGGAGTAAGAATGAATGTGCATGTATATGAATGCTGGTATCCCTGCCTTCCCACATTCTCTCTTCTTGTGCCTTGGTTCACTACTTACCTTTTCCAGTTGTCCATCTTTGTCTCCTATGAAGTAAAGCAGGGGCACATTGAATTCAGAGGCTGCAAGCCATTGTAGGACAGCCTGAAGCTGTTTCTGCATGTTATTTGTGGAGGACTGGTTGTTTATGATGACTTCAGGCCCATTTGAATTGTAGCTTTTTGACATGAAGGTTTCTTGACAACGTCTGGAGCTGCTGGCATGGCTCACTGAGGCTGCTTCTTGTTCTTCTGATTCAGCATTGGCTGACCCGTTGTCGCTGTATTTAGCCATGACCATGCAAAGCTTCATCACAGAGTCTACCAGCTGTTCCACAAATTGATGGTTCACCTGCTTTATCCCATTTGTAAAGTCGTTACCCTGGCATGGTTCTTCCACTCTGTCTGATCTGTTGGCCATGGGAGAAGGTTTGCTTGTTCTTGCCTCAGAGCACCTGTTTCCGCCTTCATCAGAGCACATGGGGTTCTCGTTCAGCAGTTTCTGGATCACAGACAAAACAATGTTTGACATGTCCATCTTCTGGAATTCTGGAAGTTGAGTCTCCTTTACAGAAGTGGATGGTCCGGGAGATTCGGAAGTGTCAAGATGCTTCAGCGAGAGTAATCTGCTGCTGTGGCTACTTCCACAGTTTTCATATTGGTTACTCTGACTCATATAGTTTACGGAGGAACTTGTGCTGGCTTCTTCGTGTGTATCTTTGTCTTTGGTTTGCTGGGTTAGGTGGTATTGGATCAGCTTAAGGGCAGATACAATCAGGTCCTTTGCCAGTGAATCTGTAGAAGGGCTGATATTCTTCTTCTCATTTTTACTGGTGCACAGTTTGCTAGTCGTCCTACACTGGTTTTCCTGCTTCTGGTTCCATATGGTCAGACCTTCCTTGAGGAGGTGTTCACTGACTTTCTCAGCACTGGTCAATGACTTGCACTGGGTTGACTTCATCTTGCTGTTATCATTGCCTTTCACCTCCGCCTTCACAGCTGAGAATTCAAGGTTCTGATTCTTGCATGTAGGATCCTGTGATCCAGCTTTCCAAGACGCATACGACAGACTCTGGGACTTAATCTGTCTGTCACCAAGAAGGGCACTGACCAAACGCTTCAGCATCGCCTCCATGATTTCTGTAGCATTCTGCTTTCCATGGTTGAATAGATTCCTCTTGACAGCGAAAACAAAATCGGAGTCTGTCATAAGGACCCCAGTTATGTTATGCAGGTTCTTCATGCAGGAATCAATCAGATCAGACACAATTTCTTTGGTGTGCTTTAGTAACACCCTCTTCAGGACCACGCAGGCTGGAATTGGCTTCCCGACGCTCTGCACTTGTAAACTTTTCATAATGGAGAACAACACATCAGAGGCCACCTGATTTGCATAAATCATGAGCCTCTTGTTGACAGTCTCTGAAAACTCTTTGCTTTCTTTGGGCCACATCTGCTTTTCCCCGTTTTTATTCTTGCTGGATACTTCACTATACAGAAAGCTTTTCTGGCCACCCTCCCTGCTGTCCTCGCCAGTGTCATACATTTCTGCAGAAGTCAACTCTATGGCTTCGTGGGCCATGTCAGAAGCGATCTTGCTGACGACACTTTGGGGGCAATTTTTCTCTTTTTCTCCAGTGGATGAGTGTGCTGAATGATGAAGGCATTTGCTTCCGTTTTCCAATTTCTCCTTGATTTCTTTATGGGCCAACTGGGTTACCAGAGAAGATAGTCGGTTGACATAGTATGAAAGGTCATCCATAGCACAGCTTGTACTAGTGGATGCATTTGCTTTCTGTGGGCTGGGAGATTTGGGTATGTGAGTGGAAGGACTTTGGTTATTGTTGGTGTTTTTGGCTGCTGTATCTAGGCATAAGCTTTGAGGTCCTTTGGCCATATCGATGCACAACTTATCAGCGTAGACACTACAGTAGTTCTCGGAGTGTGTTTTGTTGTTTTCATCCTCTGTGTCTCCTACTTTTTCTTTACAGCTAGAGGCTGAGGGGCTTAGTGCATGTTGAAAACCTAAGGCATACTTCTGGAGATCATTGAGTAGGCAAGTGAAGACACTTAGGGGATCAGAAGGAGTTTGCTTGAAAAGACACACAGATCCCTCCATCTAAAAAAAAAGAGCAGCTACCCATAAGAATTTAGGTAGGATACTTCTTTCCCCTATTTTATTTAGAAGATCTATCATTTAAATTGCACAGATTAGGAATTTAACTTTTTTGGAATTTGCATAGGAACATAGAATCCAGTTATATTCATCAATAAGTACATCCAGCACAAGATGTAGCAACAAAAGCTAACAGTATACACGTTTGTATACTTACCTATACACAGTGTCATCAATATCAATCTCATATGAGCACATATGTTTGACTCCATGTGTCAATGTATGTGATATGTGTATATATGTAGGTTAATATAAAAATTCACGTGTGTGAACATCTCAACAGATATGAGAATGTATAACAGTCTTGTGTGTTGCTGGCATGAACATGTGTCAGTATATATGTGTACATATGTGTGTTTATGTGTAATCAAGTGATGACATCATTACTCTTTGTTCATGTGTACTGTGTAAGGTAATATGAGCTTGTTAGTGTGCACATGTGTGTGAATACTGAAATATTACTGTGCATGCCATTATGTCTCTGAATATGAAAATTACCCAAGTGTAATTTTGAATAATTGACATCTATGATATAAATTTCTACTGTGTACTATGTAGCTAACATGTATTTATGTGTAAAAGTGTAAATTCACATGTTAACATACACATTATATTAATGCATACATTCACATATTAATATGTATTCATTAATATAAACTATAACACATTGATATATTAATGAATGTGTGATAAAATGTCTCTCTATATAAATAGATGATTGTACAGTGACGATGTCCATGTATTGGGTATCAGGGGTTTTTTTTTATGTGTGTGTGGTACTGGGGGTGGAGCCCAGGGCATTCACACATCCCCAGCCCATTTTTAAAATTTTTATTGAGGATCTTACTAAGTATCTAAATTGCCTAGGCTAGACTCTAACTTGTGATTCTTCTGCCTTAACCTTCCAGAGTGCTGGGATTATAGTATTGTGCCATGGGGCCCAGCTTGAGTACCAGTTTATGCTGTGTTTGTATGCTACATCAATGTTTGGCAATGTGTCAATGTTGCGTAGTCTCTGGCATTGAGTATGGGTGTGAACAATGTAAGTATGTGGTTGTGTTTTTGTCAATGTGTGTATCAATGCATATAAACAAGTGTTAGTGAACATGTATTACTTTGTGTAACTTTGTATGTATCTGTGCATGGTTGTGTATGATCAATTTAGGATTTTGCATAGACATGTATATTTATAAGTGTGTATGCCAATACTTAAGTCTGTATTGTCATTGTGTTTTGATCAAGACTTGAATATGTTAGTATGTTTATGCACTGTGTACATGAATGTGAATATGGGTATATATGTGTGTCACATGTGGATATGTCACTGCATCAGACTGTATGTCTTTGTATATTAAGTTTTTGTTTATGAATATGTCAGTCTACTCAAGTTTGTTGTACCAGTGTTTGAGTGTGTTTGTAAATGTCACATGTAGTCAGGTGTGTGTCTCGTTGTTTGCATAAATTATTTAAAAATGTATATACTTATGTATATATGTTTCACTTTCATGTAACCAGGTGTGAGTCATGGTTCATATAAATTATATAAATGTGTATATTTATGCATGAATCACTTTTGTATGTATATATCTATGCATTTTCCACTCAAGATTAAGTATTGTTGCCTCGTTGCCCCTTAGATTGCATCATCTTCTCTCTTTTCATTGAGTTCTTTTAATGTCAGGTCATGACAAATGGATTTTGTATGTGATAGTGACATGCAAATCTAATTGCTTAACTGCCCAAGTAATCTCTTGGACAACAAGGTGTAGACTAGGCACTTAGATTCTTGGTTGTTATAGATTTGTCTGTTCCATATCCCTCTTTCTTGTTGGATGTTAGGAAATGTTGGACACACAAGATCATTGTAAGCCAAAAAAAAAAGAACATTGCAAAGGATATTGCTTCTAAGTCCACGTTTGTTTAGTTTAGTAATAACAAGATTTTGTTTGAAGTAGGTAGCTGCCTAGAAATGAGCCCCTGTGATTATTAAGTGTGTAGTTATTGAACATATGAAGTCTGTAAATGTCCTGTGTTCTTTAGAATGTTGTACTATTGTTGTACTCTAAACTAGAGTCCTCAGATTCAAATCAACACTGGGCCCTAGAAATTAGGAGTGGTGGAATCTGAGAGACTAAGTCTACCTTAGATTGGTCTTGCTTCTTAGTGTCCTTGATGACAATGATTTCTTTATCTTCCAGATTGTTCAGATTTAAGTTGATGCTTGAGTTGGAACCAGCACCACTCTACAGAATTAAAGAGTGAAATTCTTATGAATAGTTGCTCTTTTGGTATCAAGAATGGCAATAAATTTGGAACCACGGACCATGGGCCCCTGGGGATGATGGCCTCCAATCTGAGTTCCCTTGACCTTTCCACCCTCTGCCATCTCTCCCTTTCCTCATATTTCACTAACCCTTCTCAGTGGTTTCCCTCACTCCAACTCTGAGCATAAAATACCCACCTTGGAATCCTTATCTTCCACAGTCAGGGTGGACACATCCACAAAGCATATCTGCATCAAATTGGGAAGAGGGTGAATTAGATAAACTATAAAAGAAGGAGTCATCATTTCCTGCTCAGAGATGACATCAGCATTTCTGGGAGTCTAGGGAAAATGAACTGAGATGTTGTATGTAAAGCTTTTGGCAGAATGTGTCAATAGTAAGCATTCAGTGAAGGTTAATACTGTATTACTAGGTAAACAGAATCTTGGCATTACTACCTTTCTTAAATGAGAATGCCAACCTGTAACAGAAAGGTCCAAAGGGCAGAGACCATGTACTTCAATTGAAAAGAACGAAAGTACTTTGCCTAGCTGAGAAACTTGAAGGTGGAACTTAAATTAGACTTTGATTTGAAAGTGTACTTTCTACTACACCAGTGTTCTCAAATACAATCTTTTTATTACTGATAATATACAAAATCTTAAGCAGTAAATGGATAAACATTATGTTTAATAGACACATTGTCATAGAACATCAAACCTGTGATTTAATGGATAGTACTGCTTAGAGTTCTGCTTATTATTTAAATGTAAATCAAATTTTTAATATTACAAAAACACCCATCAAGTAGAAAATAGTGTGGATGCTACTTGAATGTATTAAAATGTGAAGTACTATGCAAATCTTTGAAGTTTAGGAGACAGAATATAAAGTTTGAAGTACTCTGCCCCTCTGACAGGTGCTAGTGCAGCTTACTGATAGCTAGCATTATGACTCAAGGGATCTGAGGTAATAGAGGCAGGTGAAACTAGGCCATCTCTCCTCCTCCCTCCCCTCAGCTTATGCCCCCTCCCTCCAGCACCCTTACATCACTCCTTTTGGCTGCCCCCCCATCCCTTTGTGATGTATATTGTGTTGGCTCCTGAAAGGTTTTACTGAGCTTCGTTGCTTGAAGAAGTTACAGTTCATGAGTTTATTTTGGGCCCCAGTACATCTGTACCGATACACCATTATTTTCAACTCCTTGGTAGGGTGATTTTGTATCTTACCACTTTTCTTTCTTGATCTTGCCTTTCTTTTGGGCTGTAGAGCTCCACCTTGCACACACCCCTGCGGCTGCGTAACCAGTCAGTATCATCAGACATCTAGAAAGAGACAGAAAGAACATCCGAAATGCCTATATGTGCGGCTGGTTTTTAGAAATGGAGTAAATTTGGACAAAAATCTCTGGAGGGGTCCTGATAGTCATCTCTATCTCAGGTAGGTTTAGGGTAAGAGCTTCAGGGAGCAGGAGTGAGCCAGTCGGGAAGGACAGTCTGAAATGTCTGAAGCTGAGGCACAGGATCATCAGCTTTCACCAAAACTGACAGTGTAATTTAGGCTCCTTGTACTAAGTATTAGAACTGAGGAAGTATCATATTAACTTGAGACTATATATCCTCCTAGTTCTTAAAAACAGTCTCATATTCTCTTATCTTCTTCCCTCTTTCTCCCTCCCTCTCCCCCTCTCTTCCTCCTGTCTCCTTTGCCACATTCTTCCTTCCCCCATTCCCTTTTATCTTCCCATCTTCTCTTCTTTATCTCCCTCCCTCTTCCCCTCCTTCTCTCTCTATTTTCTATCTCACTCCTTGTCCCTCTTCCTTGCTGTCTTCTCTTCCCTCCCTGTATTCCTCCTTCAACCTCATTTTCCCTTTCCCAAACATTTTTATA